>JAUMHE010000067.1:2764740-2786577 GCA_032359235.1 Enteromius mattozi | reverse complement strand
TCCCTGCCGGACCTGGGACTCGAACCCACAACCTTTTGGGTTACCAGTCCAACTCCCTATCCATTAGGCCACGACTGGCCACGACTAATGGTTTTCTGTATTAATATTCTTAAAAATATATACTTTTTATCACTTCAGTGTCACGTGATCCTTCAGAAATCACTGATTTATTACCAATGTTGGAAACAGTTGTGCTACATTATTCAGGATTCTTTGAAGAATAAAAAAAGTTACAAAATTATTTAAAAGTTTGGGGTAATTTTTTAAGTACTTTTATTGAACAAGGATGTGTTAAATTGATAAAAAGTGATAGTGCAGACTAATTATTTATTATGAGAATTACCAGAAGGATTTGGAATTAAATCAAAGTTTCTCTGATAATGTTTTCTGTTATAAGAACATTCAGACCATTTTAATGGGTTTTAGGGTCTGTGGTTTTGGAAGCTTTTATTCTAGTGTCTAAGCGACTGTGATCATCATTTGACCATTTTCCTGGGACTATAGTTATCATCACTGCACCAGCTCACATTATAACAGAATAGAGTTTCACTTCAGTTTATTCATTGCCTCAAGTGACTCAAGACACACTTAAAATGTCACTAAAAACAAGTGGCATCTGCAAAAAGCAACAGTACTTAACTTTCACAATGTTTTTTTAACCCACAGGTGTAGTCCATCCCCATATAATGTGATTTTGACAACTAGAATGTCTTAAGTTGATGTTCATAACATCTTCATATCTGCATGCCATATAGTCACATTTAGAGGATGAGACATTTACATTTTGTTATGCTATAAACCTTGTTTTGTAACTTGCTTTGCAAGAAAAGTATGCTTTTTTGGTGCTAACTGTTTTAAATGACCTCTTTTATTATTTAAATACAAAGGCAGTTATACGTTTTAAGTGTCTGGATCCTTTTGGAGCCACTGCTTCAGTATTTAAATAGGAAAATATGACACTTTGGGATAAAAAAGTAGTGAATTTACACATTTTTAATCACAGGATTTGAGTTTTCTCTGTCAGTGGACATATTCGCGTAAATCCAGTAATTTTAGCGCGTAATACACGTCACAAAATCCCACGTGCATATGATAAAAGGAATATTAATTGTTTGGAAGTCTTTAAATATTCAAACCGTCACGTTCTCACGAACGGTTTTATAGACAAAAGATGAACGCTCGTACTGTCGCCATTCGGTGTGACGTCACGAGCGGTCGCGTTCGCACAGGAACGCGCTTTTCATTGTTATTCGAGGAACGCTTCGCACGGAACGACACAGCAGGAAACGTTTCGATTTACACCGAACAACGCTGAATGTTTAGCGTCTTTAAATCCCCGCGTGACTTCTGTTTTGCTGAAGAAGACGAGTAGCGTCACCCCCCTCCCCCTGTTTCCGGTGTTCAGGCGGAAGTCGGTATGAGCTCAGGCCTCATACTTCCAATGGCGACCGAAAACTGGCCGAACAGAAAGCGGGAGCAATCGTGGAGGGGTACGAAGCGTACAATCGACATTAAATAATTATATAATTTACCAACTACACATAAAGTTCGTCTCCAAACACCGTATTCTTTGAGCTATGGCCGATACTGCAGCCAAAAATGGGAGTATTTCACCCCTTGAATCGGGTAAGACACAAAAAGTAACATTAAGGAATATTATTAAGAGCTACTTTTCTGGTTCCTTAACCGTCAAGCAAATAATAAACGATCTCGTGGTGTCCTTTCGCAGAGTTATATTACTTGATATCACGCTATTTGAGCACGGGGCCGTGTCGGAAAGCGGCCGAGGTGAGTTGACTTTAGTCATCGAGACTTCAATAAGAGTATTGTGTTTAAAATGATGCTGATGTGGACGAGAGCACTGAACAGAGCTCATTCTCATCTGTTGCAGGCTCTTGTGTGTGAGCTGGAGGAAAATCAGGTGTGTACTACTTCGTCTTTATGTCCGTCCGTCAGTGTGTGTGCTTCCCTCTTGGATCGAAACATGGATTTGGCAGCATGCTAGTTTGCATTATCGCTCGCCTTGAACTTGTTTACCTTTTCCGCTATTGTTTTTATTAAGATAAGTTGGCGTCCGTCGATTTGCCTCGACCGTGTTAACCCGGCTTCTTCTTTTGATAGCTCCTTCCACGTCGGTTGGATTGGGAAGGAAACGAACACCCGCGATCTTATGGAGATTTGGTAAGTGTTTTGATTTTGTTTCTGGAGCATGTGTTAAATCCTCACACGTGTTCATTTTGTGACCGATTTAGGGTCGGCTTTAAATGACAGGCATCTGATTTTTTTTTTTCTCTCTCTCTTGTCGATTGCTTAAATTGGCGCAACATATTTGACCACTTAGTTTACATTGTACAGCGTTTTTATTTTGAGCAGTTCTTTGGGGGCTGTGTTTTGACTGCTTCCCTATTATTTAGTGCTGTATTGCAGTTAGGGTGGGGCCTCGTCGGCTTGTGGCTACGTCAGGATGTTGAGCAGTCCAATCAGATTTCAGGACTCGCCGTCGGCTTTTTATTTTGCATGTGACCTGCGCTCTGATTGGTCGATACAGGGACCCACTTTACATAAACTCCTTGCACTCAGCCACATGAGACAGGCTTTTATTTATGTTTTCCTGAAGGGTCGCGACCGCGGTCAGTCATCTTAGGGGTGTATTAAGTCCCGCTTTAACAAGGCAACTGCTTAAAATCTGCGTTTAGATGTCTGCTTGGTTGGAGAGAAAGCTAAACATCATATACATTCAAACAGCACAGTATTATTGCATAAGTATGCCATGTATACATACGCACACTCACTCTGTATTGCCAAAAGTGTTTTTTTAATTCACAGGTTTGACTATTTCTGTAATTTGCATGAGCACAAATCTAATTTGCATATAATGATATTCTAGGAAATTGTGTGCTTCTAGTTTTATAGCAACAGTTCGGACAGGACCGTTTTCTTTTCTAACATGACTATGCAGTGTTGAATCAGTCAATGTGAACTTGACTGGTCTGCAGAAAGCCAAGTCCTAATCCTAGTCCTGAAGACTTCTGATGCAGACCTTGAGCCAAAAACCCATCACCAAACACCAAACTTGCAATAAGATTAGACCTAACCCTATCATCATATTTTTAAAGGGTTACTTCACCCCAAAATGAAAATTTAGTTATTAATCACTTAGCCTATTTTGTTCCAAACCCGTAAAAGCTTTGTTCATCTTCGGAACGCAATTTGAGATTTTGGATGAAAACCGGGAGGCTTGTGACTGTCCCATTGACTGCCAAGTTAATAACACTGTCAAGGTCCAGAAAAGTATGAAAGGCGTCAGAATACTCCATCTGCCATCGGTGGTTCAACCGTAACGTTATAAAGTGACGAGAATACTTTTTGTATTTAAAGAAAACATAAATACTGACTTTATTCAACAATTCGGCACCCTAGCGCTATTTTGGAGAGGATCCAAAGCTTTTACGGGTTTGGAACAACGTGGAGACACAATTTTCATTCTGGGCTGGAGTACTAACCCTTTAAGATTTGTACTCATGGAAATTAGTAGAGTAATCAAACCTGTCCATTAGAAGGTGTTTCCCAGTAGTTTTAGCAATATGTTGCTCATTTATGTTTATTTTTTTTATTTATATTTATTTATTTCATGACATAAAGTAAAGGATCCTTTATTCTCGGTTAGGTCGCTGCCAACAGACACATTGCACCAGACCACCTGTTGCAGATATGCAAGCAGATTGGTCCGATTCTGGACCGAGAGGTACCGTCTGGTGTGCCAGGAGTACACTCTCTACTCGGGGCCGGGAAACACTCTTTACTGCGAACGTCTAAGGGTGAGATAAGGCTGGGGTTTCAACCCCTTCTACCTTGGTTTGTTTGTCAGCTATTCAAGTTTAAATGTCACTGCTCTCAACATCTCTAGACTGCGGCAATAGCAGATGGAAAGCATCCACGTTCGCGGCCCTTCATAGAGGGAGGCCACCTGAGAGGCCTTTAAGCTGCAGGGATGCCAATATTGGTAAGTGCCTTCATTTTGCTGTGTCAGGGCTCAACGATGAGGATTTGTATTTTTTGGGCTACATTTTTACTGGATAGAGGGGGAAAAAATACCAAGATCGCTGGTTTAAAATTTTTTGTTTTTAAGTTGGCATGAAACGATAGATCTGATGATCTTCCATATTGTGACTCAAATTCGACTGAAACATTTTCTCGCGTGACAGACCTTTTTTTTTCATCAGGAATAGATCGGATCGTTGTTTGCTAATTGCTGTGATCTCGGTTGAGTTACAGTATGCTGGAAGAGAGGAATTATTGTTAGGATCTTGTTGTTTTTTTCTTGGCAGTTGTTTTGATCAAAGATCACTATATGCAGAATGGCTAATATATGCACAGATACATAATTTAGGTGCACCTTAACAAATGACTTGCTTTAAAAGCTGAAAAGTTCATAAATGATAAGTTAATAAATAACTGTGTATAAAGACAGCACAGAAGCACATGAAGTAATGATCAAATTAGGGCTCTGAATCATTAAATCTTTCCTCTCACCCTGGCTCCTAGCCATCCCTGACCCCTGCTGAACATATCTAGACTTCTATCCTGGCAAACAGAGAAATGAAATGTTGAGTGATTTTGAGTGGATTTCTCTCTGTGGTTGTAGTGGAGGTGTGTCGAGGCAGAGAGCTCACAGGAGCTCAACGCTTCAACTCTATCAACCCTGTCAGCAATTATCAGCACATGAAGATGCACAGGAGGATCCTGGGACATCTCTCTGCCGTGTACTGTATAGCTTTTGATCGAACGGGTTCCAGAATTTTTACGGTGAGCATCAGTAGTCTTTTGGAGTGCCCTCAGACTCGTCTCTTGGTCTGCTGTCGAACCCTTGACCCTGTTCATTTCCTGACCCTCAGGGTTCCGACGATGCCTTGGTGAAGATCTGGTCCTCCTTTGACGGAAGGCTTCACTCTACTCTCAGAGGACATTATGCCGAGATATCAGATCTAGCAGTTAACTTTGAGAATACTCTTATTGCGGCCGGGAGCTGCGACAAAACCATTCGAGTCTGGTGCCTTCGTACTTGTGCCCCAATGGCGGTCCTGCAGGGCCACAGTGGATCTATTACCTCTTTACAGGTAGGAGTGCTTTATGACTTCTTCATGTTTTTATTAACACTAAGTCAATGTAGCAGCTTGGCAAGTGAACGCTGTTTCGATAGTCCACTTTAGACATTCTACTAACAACAAATAACTTTGCAACTACATGTCAACTAGCAGTTAGAGTATTAGTAGACTGTCTGTTTTAATAACGTCTAACATTATTTTGATGGGTCAACAACATACAACAAACTGACTGTGAATCTGTACAAGTACACTACTAACCCTAACAGTCTGCTCTGAGAGTTGGTAGACATGTAGGGTCTAGTTTAATCAAATTTAATCAAAATCAGTAGTTACAAAGTTACTTAAAGCCAGTAGAATGTCTGTTTTGATTAGACATAATGTTACATGTGTTTCCACAAAAATATGAAGCAGAAAATCATTTCAACATTATATGCTCGTTATAGGCTTATTCTATGTAATTGAGCACCATGTTGACGTCTACTGACAACTTGCTTGCTTAAGCCAGTAGTTAAGATTTCTCAAACAATCTGCACTAAAACTTCTCTTCTTGGACTACATAATTTATAATGTGACCGCATAATTTTATTTATGACCACAATATCTACTTTAAACTGTGTGTCGCATATGAATACCATAGCTGCATTGTACAGATTTCTTAGGTTGATTTAAATAGGGCAGGAAGCGAGAGTGGGGGCATTGGAAATCAAGCTCAAATCACTTTTTTCGTAGCCACATTCTTTTGTTACCTTGTTTAGTTAAAGCTTGACCACTTTGTGCTTGTTGGTCATTTTAAAGAGTTAGTTCACCCAAAAATGAAAACTTTCGTTAATTACTTTCTTAATTACCCTCGTGTCGTTACAAACCTATAAGATCTTCGTTCATCTTCGGAACACAAATTAAGATATTTTTGATAAAATCAGAGATCCATCTGACGTGTTCCGGCGTGTTCCCCCAAACGATAATGTGTACAGTTGTCACTTTCAAGAGTTTCTATGCTGCTTATACAGGCATGTTGTTCTAACAGGTATTTCTACTTCCTCTTTCTCTTGTAGTTCTCTCCATTAGTCAAGGGCTCCAAAAGGTACATGGTGTCCACAGGAACTGATGCAACAGTGTGTTTCTGGCAGTGGGATGTTAATAATAACAGCTTCAGGTGAGGGCTCTTGATCGTGTTGAAATGGAAAGATGAGGAATGGTACTAGTGTGTGTCAAAAATTGAGGTTTATTGTTTGTTTCCTTTTGCTGTTCCTCAGCGATCGTCCACACAAATTCACAGAGAGGCCGAGGCCTGGCGTTCAGACTGTCTGCTCTTCCTTCAGCCCTGGTGAGATGACTGAATGTTTGAACTAGAGCTCAAGGACTTTTTCTCCCTTTTTGACACGTGTATGTTTATTTAAGGTTTTTTCTCATGCATTTTTTTTTCTCTGTGCAGGTGGCATGTTTCTTGCAACAGGAAGCACAGATGATGTCATCAGGATATACTACCTGGGCAGCGGCAGTCCAGAAAAACTAGCTGAGCTCGACTCTCACACAGTAAGAGCGCTCAGTTTTTAGGAATAGTTCAATATCTCACATGCTGTGCCATGATTTACAATATTCGGGTTATTTTGTAGGACAAAGTGGACAGCATCCAGTTTTGTCATTCAGGAGAGAGGTAATATTGCTGGTTTACTGCAAACCAATATTTTTTATTTTTTTTGGTGATTCACAGAGAATTTGGCATTCAAATTTATTCAACCAAAAATGTATAGGTCAGGAATTATTGACCAAAACAGTAACATTTAATTAGCACTTCTCCGATGCCACTGTTGAACTGTGACAGTGGTTGCTAATGATTGGTCGATAATATCAGTATATCGCAAGATCTTTTAGTTTTTGCTGTTTTGAGTTCATTTAAGTAGTGTTTCAACTGCAGAAAGATGTCAAAATTTGTAAACTATGTAATTTAATGTTATGTTTACTACAGTTAGCCAGAAAAAAAAAAAAAGATCTCTAGAGATTAAAGGACAGTTAATGTTTATAAACGATTTGAAATACTTTATATAAAACTGCACTGTGCAATTAAAATGCTTATATGCATCTCAGTTTTTCGAGTTTTGATTAAATAAATAATTAAATAAACTTATTAAATTTAAAAATCTTCTGCTTTACACTAAATGAGAACTTGACTTTTGATTTGGGTAAATTTGATGTGGTGCATCACTATTGTGCTTCAGTTTTTATATTGTTTTTATATATATATTATATAATTTTAATCACAGAATCATTCTTTTAATGCATCTCTCATTAGATTTGTGAGTGGCAGTCGAGACGGCACTGCTCGTATATGGCGACTGCATCAGAGACAGCAATGGAAGAGTGTATTATTGGACATGTCTGCCACTCTTCCAGGGTATGAAAACCTTCTGGAAAACTCAAACAGATGTTGCATTGATTTTGACTTGACCTCTTAACAAAATTGCCCCTCCTTTTGTTTACTGTAGCGCTGCGCCTTTAACAGAGGATGAAAATTTCTTCAAACCCAAAGTCACCATGGTTTCCTGGGATCGCCATGATAACACAGTCATCACTGCTGTCAACAATCATCTGCTTAAAGTCTGGAATTCCTATACCGGACAGCTGCTGCATATCCTTAAAGTAAGACAGCTTACACCACTTTCACTCAAAAATAAGCGCTGTTGGTTGTGCTTCGGGTGTCGCGTGTTCGCGTCCCAGCTCGCAGACCTTTCCTGATCCCATTCCTCCTCTCTCTCTCCCAATTCACTTCCTGTCAACTATGATCTGTCCTATCTAATAAAGGCTAAAAATGCAAAAAAAATAAGCGCTGTTGTTTATTTATGTTGCTCCAGAGTTCTTCAGGTGAAATTCAAAATATTTTAGAACCAAACCAAACCCGTTTAGAGAAATCCTAAGCCAATAATATTAACAAATTGTTAATGAGCAAAACAAAAAGAGGCAAACAGATTGTAGCTTATGAATTTAGAAAGTTCTTATCATGTTTTGATACACTTTTAGTGAACAATTTGACCTGCCATGTGCTCAGACCAGAGGTTAAAACCTATTAAAATTCTGCTTTATGGAGATTAATGCATTTCTCTTCGCAGGGTCATGAGGCCGAGGTGTTTGTTTTGGAGCCACATCCCTATGACCCTCGCATCATGCTGTCTGCAGGCCATGATGGGAATGTCTTCATATGGGACCTCATCAGAGGCACCAAAACCATGCATTACTTTAATATGGTAGAATTTCCCAATGTTCTTTCAGTTTAATTGAATTTAATTTACATTAACATCCACAACTTTATTACTGACATGCCAAAAAAATAACCTTTTAATTGTGTTTTTGTGTAAAAGATTGAAGGTCAAGGACATGGTGCTGTATTTGACTGTAAGTTTACCACTGATGGGCATCGCTTTGCAATGACAGACTCTCATGGGCATCTGGTTATTTTTGGCTTTGGGAGCTCTAAGCCTTATGAGAAGGTTTGTATGATTTCTGAATGACAATCTGAAGATGATGATTGGACATCTTTTTATAAATCTGTATTGCACCAAGACAACGTGTATAAACAATTTCCAAGTTTCTATATGTAATTGCTTTATCTATTCATTTCTTTCTCCATGTTAATCCATAGCTTCCAGACCAGGTGTTTTTCCACACTGACTATCGGCCGCTGATCCGGGACTCAAATGGGTTTGTTCTGGATGAGCAGACCCAGCAGGCCCCACATCTGATGCCTCCTCCCTTCCTGGTGGACGTTGATGGTAACCCTCACCCTCCCAGATTTCAAAGACTGGTTCCAGGAAGAGAAAACATTGCAGACGAGCATCTAGTCCCTCAACTGGGCTACGTTGCTACAAGTAAGTTCCCTGCTGTTATCATAACATTTTTGCAGTGTGTCCCTAGTTCACTGTTGACTGCTCTAACATGACGTGGGGTAATCTGTAAACAGAGTACTGGAAAACCAGTTTCAGAACTGGTTCCTTTGTTTAAAAAAAAAAAAAAAAATGTTATGCACCAAATTAAACTACCTTTTTTTTTTTTTTTTTTTTTTTTTAATAAAGCTTATGTAAACAATTTCGCTGGGCCAAAAGCAGCTGCTGTCACTGAATTTATTGGTAGTTCGAAACCGATTTGTCAGTGATGCATTGCTAACATTGGTATTATTTCTGTCTGTGTAAACCGCTCATTTTTGCATTTGCTAGTAAAGTCATTCTGGTAATTTGATGGCAATTTACTGGTGTTACTGTGTGAAAGGGGTGATTCTTTACAAGCTGTTTATTGACATCTTTGCACAGTTGAAACACTGATTAGGTGATTACATGAGGCATGATACTTTTCAGTAAGTTGTACTGTTTATGCCTTCTGATGTTCATTAATGTTTATTACACATGTGCTCTGCTGTTTGAACAGAGGTAGCAACAGCGATCTCTCACACCAAATTAAAGAGCACCAAATCCCACATTTCTTGTTTTGAGTTTCATGATAAAACTGGAGGAATGTAAATTTCTTTTCATATTAAAAATAACAGCACAAAACACACTGGCAAAATAAACTAAATGATCATATGGAGTGTTTCTGATTGCCACTTTTAAAAATGTTTCAGGTGATGGTGAGGTGGTGGAGCAGGTGATCAGTCAGCAGTCTGCGGAGAGTGAGGAGGTTCGTCACAGCGCCTTGGATTTTGCCATCCGCCAGCTTCAGCAGCACCAGGACAGACAAGTTGCTGCTCAGGGAGAGGGTGGTGTTCCTGCTTCTGCTCGTGTACCAGAGCCAGGAACTCCCCGCAGAGGTGCCTATGTGTTCAAATTCATTAGCATGTAGTCTTCAGGGTTCCTACATGGTTTGGAAAAGTATGGAATTTGTTTAAAGTATTTTCCGGGTCTGGAAAATGTGTTTTAAAAAAAAAAGCAGAGTATTGAAAAGTATGTGTGTCTCCAGACTTTAGCTTTTTTTATAATAGAACATTAAGCATTTATTGAAAATAAATGTATTATACAAGTCTTAGATCTATTAATTCATGTGCATCCATGCTCCTGTTTTATTCATAGTAAGGAAGTAGGTTAAATAAAACAAACTGTAAAAAGAAAAAAATTGCCATACGCATGTAAATAGTTTCTTGAGGGCGCAAACATTTTTTTAGGTTGTCACTTCAAAAAAGTTAATGAAAAAAAAACCCTGAGAAAAAAAAAAATATTTACAGATGACTGTACTATATACCAAATATAAAGCTGAAAACAATACTCTATGAACCATTTGTTAAATATGGCCTAAAAAACTACTGAGAGGGAAATTTGAGTCAGGAAAAGCATGGAATTTTGAAACGGAAAATGTGTAGAACCCTGAATCTTAGAACAGCATCCACTTCGGTACATTTGCAGATGAAACCCCACAAAGTCCTATTTAATGTAGCTGTGTTTGATTGCACAGTTTCGCTGAACGAGCGCATGGAGGTTCAGTCTCCACCTAACGTGGGTTTACGGCGCAGCGGACAGGTAGAGGGAGTCCGGCAGATGCACCAGAATGCTCCACGCAGTCAGATGGCCACAGAGAGGGACCTTCAAGCTTGGAGACGCAGGGTGGTGGTGCCTGAGCTTACAACAAGTGGCTACAGGTGAATTTCGTTATTTAATCTTTCTATTAAATTCTGTCTATATACAAATTACACATGCATGTATTCGTGAATGATATATCATTGCTAGCTTGAAGTTTATATGTAAAAGATATTTAGTAAATTTCCTGCCATAACTATATCAAAGCTTTTGATTAGTAATATGCATTGCTAAGAACTTCATTTGGACAAGTTTAAAAGAGATTTTCTCAATATTTTGAATTAGTTTTTTGGGGGGGGTTTTTGCACCCTCATATTCCAGATTTTCAGATAGTTAAATAGGTTTTAAATATTATCCTATCCTAACAAGCCATGCATTAATGGACAGCTTATTTATTCAGCTTTGACCCTTATGCCTGGTTTTGTGGTCCAGGGTCACTTAAAAGATACAAGATTCTTTGCTATTGATGGTTTTTTTTGTAATTTTTTGTTGTAAAAGTCACTTTCATATTAAAAAAAACTTTTATATGCAAGTACACTAGTTACAATTCCTTCAAATAGTTATGATGGTGATGAACTTTGGATTAATATATTTGTGTATGTGGCTGAATGTTCTGTAGCTACTTAAACTCTTAGAGTATAGGCTAGATGTTTCTACATTTGTCACTTTATTTAAAATATTATTTAGTAATGTCTTTCCTAAGTTGCTGGTTATCGGAAAGTAAACAAGAAAGCTATCTGTCGGTCTTCATATGGTACGGATGAGGTTTAATTAAGCAAAAACACCCTGCACTCTGGATGTATTGAAATGTCATTTACTAAATGATTTGTTCACTCAGGGCACAGGAGTCATTCAGAATAGCGAAGGGTGAGGAGGAGGTCACCCTTTACAACACCAAGAGAAGGAGAGTGGCCCACACCACCTTCAGGGTAGGGTTCTGCCTCCGTATGAACTGCATTATTGGGTATTGATGTCAGCACTGAGTTAAATATCCTGTTCTGCCCATAGGATGATTCTGATGATGAAGAGCTGGGCCTCAAACGTCCACAGTCACGTAAACGGCAGAAGAATCAGGAGCGTAAAGAGAGTGTAGCTGGGGAGTACATTGAGTTCTCATGTGAGGAGGGGGAGGAAACGGCGTCTTCTGAGGTTCAGTGTTTGTGTTAATTCACTTTAAAATACTTTTATGTCATATCATTCATGTTAATAATTATATGTGTGTTAATGGTGTAGGGCAGTGAAATTGAGGGAAGTGATGTTGATTCGTCTGTTGAGGATGAAGAGGAATGGAGGAGTGATAGCTCAAGGTATTTATATTAAAAAGGAAGTCTGTAAATGTCTACCTTAAGTGACATCAAGTGGAATTGCAGTTTGTTTCCAATAATTAATAATGCACAGTAAATCTAATTCAGTTTGAAAGCAGAAATGTTCAGTTGAAACTATTTTTAAAATGGCTTTTGTTTTTACGCATACTCAAAAATATTGCAAACAGGCAAGCGCTGGCATCAAAGTAAAGTAACTTAATATTTATGACCCAAGATAATTTATCACTAATAATCTTATCTCTGTTAGCATCATAGGTAAAGCCCTTTCATTATAGGATATATTGTAGGTTTAATTTCTTTTTATGTTCACGTAATTCCAAACATTTTGCAATGCTTTGTGAATATTGAGATTTGTCGAAAAGTAGTATTGCACGATGAAAATAATTATTTGGATCTTATTACAGTTGTTAATAATATATGCAGTTGTGTTGTTCCAACACAGACTGTAAAAAAGATGGACGGAGCACCTTCATTCACTTCCACTGAAGAAGAGTGAAGCCGCCACTGTCCCAATCGGGCGTGGCCATATTGTGCTGATTTGGGACCAGAGGCTGCGCTGTAGAGCGTGAAGTAGAGCCGCGTCTCGCCCACACTCCCGCTGAGTCGATCGCAAACACACTCCCCCTTTTTTAAATGAGCCTAAATGGTCCTATTTTCGTCTGCTGATTGCAATTTAAGAGACTTGAGTTAAAATAAGGTAAATACTACTCCGATCTCTTCCTGAAGATCCCGAAAATGTCTGTTGGCGCCTCAGTTCACTCAGAGAAGTGGTCACTCTCAGCTGTCAATCATGACATCACAATCCCGTTTTCATAGCATCACATAACTAACTAAAACCAAACTTATTTAAAAACCAAACACCTTAACTTGCATCAGCGTGATAAAATCCACGCCAGATGACAACAAACATGTCTGAAAACAAAATATTTGAATTAAATTTAATTATTTAGTTTCTCTCGCGTTCCATTAGATTATATGGAGAGGGCGAGGTTTATGACCTACACTGGGACCAGCCACCTGGGGGCTTAAAAAAGCGATGGCTTCATTTTTGAGGACACACTTGTTCCAACAGTGATTAGCTGAAGTTAAATTAAATTCAGTTCAACTTTTAAAGTGTGAATGGAAAAATAAAGAACTGTCACTGTGAATTCTGTTTGGTCCTGCTCGTAACAGAAATTATAAGCTACTCCTTTAAAGTGTTTAAGGGGTAGTTCACACAAAAATAAAAATTCTGTCATTGATTACTTACCTCCATGTCGTTACAAACTTGTAAGACCTTTTGTTCATCTTCGGAACACAAATTAAGATATTTTTTAGGAAAATGTGAAATCTGACTCTCCGTAATCATTAAGAGTTCTACCACGATCAAGGTCCAGAAAGGTACCAAGAACATAGACGAAATAGTCCATGTGACATTTTAAGATGCTGCGAGGGTTCTTTCTTTATGCAAACAAACTAAAATAACTTCATTCAACAATTCTCCATCTCCTTAGCAGTATTTTGAATTGAATGAAGTCGTTTTAACATTTTAGTTTTTGAGCATTCTCGTAGCTTCATAAAACTGCGGTTGAACCACTGATGTCACATGTTAATGATGCCTTTACTATGCTTCTGTACCTTGAATGTGGTAAGACTCTTGCTGTCTATGGAGGGTCAGAAAGCTCTTGGATTTCATTAAAAATGTTTTAATCTTTGTTCAGAAGATGAACAAAGCTGTTATGGGCTTGGAACAACATAAAGGTGAATTAATTACAGGATTATTGACAGAATTAATTTTTGGGTGAAGTATCCCTTTAAGTCTTATGGTTTTTATTATTGTGATGTCATCTCTAACATGAGGGAATATTTACATGTCTCTTTGTTCATAATTAAAGTCGCTCCTCCAGTGATTATTCAGACTGGATGGCAGATGCAGGAATAAATTTGAGACCAACTGCGTCTCCATCATCTCGGCGACGTGCAAGCCGCAGGATCAGCAGCTCTGAGGAAGAGGATGAGGACGACGATGACGTAGCAGATGAGGAACAAACCATAGATGAAGAAGAACAGGTGTCTTCACCCCAAAAGCACAAGAAAGCCAAAAGCAAAACACCAAAGGTTTGCAGCACTTAATTTGACAGCGTTTAATATGAGAATGCTATTTGCACTTAGTGTAAATAGCAATGGAATCTATGTACACAGTTAAAATAGATTTTCTGCTGTTTATTGTACTTTTTGCAAATGGTGGCAATTATCCTCGCGTCAGTTTTGTAGTACATGAAGGCCATTTATGCTTACTCCACCCACTAACGTGTGATTGGGTTAGTAACCAGCACAAAAGACCATCATCAGTGATCACCTCCAGTGGCACAGATGGTAAAGCATGTCATATTCCTTTTGACGCAAGCAACTCAGGTTCAAATCTGCCCTTTTTCTCCCTTTTTATATTTCATATCACATTAGAGAAGCATTTATTTAATTAAAAAAAAAGGAAAAATAATAATAATAAAATACAAATGAAGGAAATAATCAAAAAGTTGAAAATAAAGTATGGGGTGGGGTTAGGCTAGGTGTAGAGAGGACTTTTGCCCCAATAAGGTAGCATCCATTTAATAATTTGAATTAATAAAAATTTACACAAGTTATTGCATACTGTTTTATGATGTATTACAATACTGAGGTGCAGATAATTGCCACTATTTGCAATAAGTAGAAAAAATAGCAGAAAATCCTGGTATTTTACCGTGGTGTAAATACAATCTATAGCTATTTGCACGTAATGCGCTTAATGAAAATATATGCTTTTCAGAGGCGACTTCGAACCCAGGTCGATCACGTCAAAATGAATATGAAACACATTTTACCATCTGTGCCACTGGAGCTGACTGCAGTCAGCTGTCTTTTGTATTGTTGACTAACTCCGCCCACCAACATGTGATTATAGCTGGTGTAAACACCCTCTGCCAACAAGGCGGGCTATTTGCAATTAGTTTAAAGGCACTCCATTTTTATTACTGGCTAGCACTTAATTTAGTCCTGTTTTTTTTTACTTTTTTTAAATGTCTAATAACTATGGGAGTTTTAGTGCAATTTTTTTTTGTCCTTAGCAACCAAAACCAAGACCACCCATTAATAGAGAAATCTCAAACGAGTTCCGTCCCTCAGCATGGATTACTGACGTCATTCCCCGAAAGTCTCCCTTTGTCCCTCAAATGGGAGACGAGGTACAGAATAATTTGTTTTTAATTCTTCTGTTAATGTACAGCTCATTCATGTCTAAATTGGATAAAAAGCCTCTTTAATATTTATGTATTAATCTGTCCACAGGTCATCTATTTTCGTCAGGGTCATGAGGCATATGTGGATGCAGTCTGCAGGACTAACCTGTACTTCATTAGCACAGACAGACAGCCATGGAAGAAGATGGAGTTAAGAGTAAGATCAAAACAACAAAAACAAAGTGTCTTTTTGTTTTCTGATGAAGTTATTTGGCCTGCACTGATTTGATCTTAACAGCATGCATATATACATTGGTAACTAAGCTAATACCAGTCATGATCTGAAATCTGCTTGAGAAGTGTCTCAGACCGTTAAGGTCCCATACACTTGTGTTTGTCGTATTTAACCTTGAACACGCTTTTAAGTAGTACATGCAACTTTTAATGTTTTCAGCATGTCTGGCTTTGAAAATCTCATAAATCATTTGTTTTTACCAGGACCAAGAGTTTGTAAAAATAACAGGGATCAAGTATGAAGTGTGCCCTCCAACTCTGTGCTGTCTGAAACTGACCCTGATTGACCCTGGGACAGGCAAAATAACAGACAAAACCTTTTCAATAAAGTAAGTTGTCAAGATATGATTTGAAAATGAAATTATACGGGCAAAGATGCGTGTAGATTAAGCAAAAGTGCATGTTTTGGTGCCATTTTTTTTTTCTTAGATATCATGATATGCCAGATGTGATTGATTTTCTGGTGCTGCGTCAAAGCTACGACGAGGCCCGTAGCAGAGTGTGGACATCGAGTAAGTTTGGGGCCATTGAGTTTATTTTGGTAGCCTGCATCAGAATTCAGTTTTATTGATATCGAGTGTCCGTCCTGGTTTTCTGTAGGTGATCGGTTTCGCTCTGTGATCGATGACGCCTGGTGGTTTGGGACTATAGTTTGTCAGGAACCATATCAGTCTGAATATCCTGACAGCCTTTTTCAGTGCTTCAAAGTCAAGTAAGCCCAATCTGAGTTATTTGAGTGTGTGCTCTAGTCTTTTGGCAGTGTTTTTTTTTTTAACTTTATGATTTTGCAGATGGGACAATGGTGAGACAGAAAAGCTGAGTCCATGGGACGTGGAGGCTATTCCTGAAAACGGTACTTCTGACCGCTCAAGCATTTCTCAAACTTTTTTTTCTCCCAGTTGAGATGAATTTTGCATATCAGCAGTCTTTGCACTAAATATTCAGAGTTTGTATGTGTACTCTATTTCTCACAGAAAGGTACTTCGTCATTGTGTTCTAATTAAGCAAGAGGTTTATTTATTGGGTTATTTGTGTCTCTGCAGCAGAGCAGCCGGAGTCGGAGAGTGCAGGAGTGCCAGTGACCGATGAGGAGATGATGGATATCCTGTATAAACCTCAGGAGGGTGAATGGGGGGGCAAGGGTCGAGACCAAGAGAGTGCACGCATCGTTGCAGGCATTGAACAGCTTGTGACTGTGGGTACGTTATTTATTTATTTTTTGCCATTTTAAGCAATTAAAATTTTAATGAACTACTTGGACTAGGGCTAGTTGAGCCACAGATGGGGCGAGGGTTACGTAGACCTTCATTTTATGGACAAAATTGAAAATGAAAAATATCTTCATTTGACTTATCGTTAAGCCCCTACCCTCGAACAATGAGCCAATGGTAATCGAGTATCGGTTGCACAGGTAGAGGAGCTCAGACATCTGTAGGTTTCAGCACTATAGAGAAACATTGGAAGATTTGAAGTTTTCATCGGTTTGATGGTGATTATGCTACAAAAATGGAAAAACAGTGTGCCTGTGGTACTTGCAACACTGATTCCAGGTATCCAAAACATCTTTTAAACAAGGTTTTCACTCTAACAGCTGTCATTGTAAGACAAGTCAAGTAGCAACTCCGTTTGTTTTTTCTAGGGAGCAATAAGGGTGGCGGGGCTTACTGATAGAACAGTTGTGTCCTAAAGATCAATGATGGACTTCTGGGTTTGGAACAACATGAGGGTCACTAATGACAGAAAATCACTTTTCTGTAAACTAACTCTTTAACTGTGACCCTCTGATGTATAAAATGTCAATTTCTGTCCATTTCAACAGATATTGTAGCACCTTTCTCTGGTCCGGTCGACCTCACTCAGTATCCAACATATTGTGCTGTCATTGCATATCCCACCGACCTTAACACCATCAAACTGCGGCTCAAGCACAACTTCTACAGGTTTGTAACTGAGTAGGTGCAGTCCAAAGAAATTTAGAAGAATGTTCTTGATGCTGTTTTCCATATAATTCATAAGACTTTGATTCGTCTTGAAGAAACCTGAGAGATTTATATGAACAATTTAAATTAGCCTTTTTTTTTTTTCTTTTCTTTTTTTTTTTATAGAAACTTTGATCAAAGCACATACATACAGCATATCAAATATTGTCACCTGCAGCTTGACTGTACTTTATTTATGTGCAAGAAAAAATTTAGTTGGTTTGCAGAAGCTTGCATTCATGCATGTTAACCGTATTGGACTCGCTGTTATATGTATAATATACTTGTGTTTTAACATGTCTTGGGTCTTTTAGGAGACTGTCTGCGTTGATCTGGGATGTAAAACACATTGAACAAAATGCCAAGACTTTTAATGAGCCCCGCAGCAAGATTGCACAGTCTGCAAAAATCATAACAAATGTTCTTCTGAAATTCATAAGGTTGGTCTTTGGTGAAAATCTATTTGTGATATTTGTTTTGTTCAGTAATTTAATCATTTTTTCCCCCCCTTGGCGGCCACAGTAAACCTCACTGTACAGATATTATGGAGATCTACAATGCTGTTGAGAACATGGAGTACTCTGAAGATGAGGTGAGTGTATTTGTTTCACCTGTATTTCCTTTGCCTTTTCTGCAAAACACAAGATTGATTTCAGATGTGGCTTTTAGGACATGGATGACATTGATGCACCTGGAACTTCTGCAGGACAAAGACTCCGCCAGGTACTGTAAGATACTGTAATCTCAATTTTTGGGTGTGTGTGTATATATGCTGTGCATAGAAATGTCACCAGTTAATGACAAGTTTGTTTAGCTGGGGGAAAAAATTAATGCTTAAGACGCTGTTTTATGTCTTGATTTCTTCAGCTATCACTGGAGGTCGTGCAGGACAGGGACGCGTGGAAGGACCAATGCAAACGTTTGCTGGACTACATGTTTGAGTGCGAGGATTCAGAGCCGTTCCGGGATCCTGTAGATCAGAGAGAATATCCTGTGAGTCCAAAAAACAATCAGTGGAGTAATATTAGGGAAGTGGTTATCTGTCTTAATCTGGAGATGTGGATCTGGTTTAAAGGTTAGGGATCAAGCATTGTCAGAAGCAGGAAGTTAAATGTCTCCTCTTTGTGTCTCCAGGATTACTGTAATATTATCGACACCCCTATGGATCTTGGAACAGTGCGGCTAACTCTTGAAGACGACCGCTATGAAAATCCCATAGACCTTTGCAAGGACAGCAGGCTTATTTTTGCCAATGCTAAAGCCTACACGCCAAACAAACGGTCAAAGGTAATGCATTAATGTCTTGGATTTCTTCTTTTTGCTTAGTTATTGAAGACGCATTGATGTTCTTGCATGATTTGATTTGACAGATTTACAGTATGACTTTGCGACTGTCAGCGTTTTTCGAGGAGAGTATACGAAAAATCATTTCAGACTATAAGACTGCGATCAAAAGCAGCTTAAAGCTGCGACGCAGTCAGAGATTCAGGAAGAAGTTACAGCATCAGGAGTCGGCTCCTTTCAGCCAAGGATCCACACGGTAAGCCCTGCCATGTTTATACTGCTGTCTTTTACTGTAATTTCAATTTAGACAAAGAGTTTGCGTTCAGAAGACAAACCTTTTTTTTCTCTCTCTCTTCTCTTGAACCTAGTCAAAAGAGGGCTACTATAAAAACTCAGGAAAACACAGAACAGTCTACAGCCAAATCTACCTCAGCCAAAGTGTCTGGACCAGAGCGCCGCAGAGTCAATGAAGCCAAGGATACCTTCAGACGGAGTTGCTCATCTTCATCCGGTAAGACAGAAAGCTCATGAAAATTGTTTCTGATAATAAATTGTAAGGCACTCTGTTGCAACTACACCTGTGTAGAGGTCAGTTAAATTGAAAAGGAAAATTTTAATCAACTTTTATGTTTAAGTGGTTCGTATTAAGATATTCTAAAACTATTTCAGCTGTTTTATGTGGATTTAAAGAAAAAAAAAGGTTGTTTTTTTTTGAGCAGACTGTTATTCACTGATGGTCTTCAGCATGGTTATATGAGCTAGATCCAAATGAAATCCCATGTATCCTACCCGTAAGTCTAAATGCATTTAGGAAAAATTGAATTTAAGTGATCATTTTAAACATGTTAAATATATCTAAACAAATTGGGTAAGTTTGGAGCTTATGAAACGTTAAAATATATTAAAACTAGTGTAGAAAATGGCAAATGTAATTGAATTTCCATTTTTATTTTGCACTAAATGTTGCACATACATATGGGAAAATGTAAATTTAAATACAGAAATACATTGCCGTTTTACATATTGCATTGTCATATATCCATATTTCAAAATGTGCTTTAATGGGCACCATTCTTTAGAAACCACCAGGTGGAGCCGTTTATACACTGACCAGATATTAGCAGAAAATACTGGTAAAACTGATCAGAGATATCTGTAATTGTAGTGTAAACTATTCCTTTTTCCTTTTTTTTTTTTTTTTTTTTTTCTAAAAAAGTGGGACTTTCAGAAACTCTGGCATAACCGTCAGGTGCTAAAGACAGTTTGTGCTTTTGATATAGGGTCTGATCATAACAGCAAACAATCTCAGAGTCAGTCAGAAGAGGATGAGGAGCCTTCATCCTCATCTCGTGTCTTCAGACGACGGACTAGAGCCACAAGAAGAGCTGCACAGAATAACGGAGCCAAACGCAGACATGGTGGGATCCTTTAGACAGACTGTTAAATCCTTGTGTGTGGTTGAAATGTCAAGCACTTTCAGCTAAAGAATAATGATACAGACATGTTTTGACAATAACAAACTGACTTTAAAATTTGCCTTATGTGTCTTAGAGGGCCATGCCAAGATGAATGGGCACAGCAGGTCACACGAGCGTCAGAGACCACGACCCTCCAGCGATTCTGACCAAGAGCCTTCGCAAGGCTCTGACAGCTCTGAGAACGAGTCTTCATCATCTGTCAGTCGCCGGCCGAGGGCCCGCAAGACCGCCATGGCAGCAGTTAATAAGATGAAGCTCATGGATACTCTGGAAGAAGATGAAGGCTCGGATGAGGAGGGCCGTGGAGGCAGCACCCGGCCTGCGACCCGTGCTAGCAAACGCTCTGCTGTCATTCAGAGCAGTTCTGATTCAGAAGAAGGTATAAACATCTACACAGCTTACTGACTCTGGAATTTTCATATGCATTTCGTAGTAGTTTGTTTTTTATGTTCGTATTCAAAAATGCAGAAAATTAAACCTGATCCAAATTTTTATGACAGACGAAGGTTTTAGAGGCAGTGTGTAAACATGGTTGACACAATGCAAGATGTTGGATGAGAATTTCGGACTCGGTGTGCAATGAATTGTGTAAAAAGGGAGAAAATATGTAATAACTTAAATTTACATCCACTCCTTTTATTGTTATTGTTCTTCTCACAGAGTCAAATGAAAGTAACGTTTCAGCCAGTGAAGATGAGAAAAGTGATGGCAGCGCAGACAGTGATTCATCCTCTCGAAGCAAAGCGGAGAGTAGAAGTGCTGGGCGCAGACCATCTAGAAGATCAGCAGAAAACAAAGGTGTGTTTGGTATATCCCTTGAGCGCCATAATCAGCATTAAAACCATTTTATTCATCTGCACATTCCTGGTTTTGCACAAATTATCAAGCGTGCTTTTACAAAGTCTGTCATCTTTATGATGACAACCCATGAAAATATGCTATAAAATTTAGCTCAAATAAAATTGGCCTGATTGCTAGGTCAAAAGTTTAACTTATCATAATTGTTGATTTATTCTCTTGAAATTGCGATTATTATTAATTCCGATCATCACAATTTTCATTGATTGATGTTTATACAATTGCTTGAAGCAACTGCATGCCGTATTTTTAGATGAAAATAAACGAGCTAAAAACAACTGAAAAATGTATCACTTTTCCAAAGTATTAAGCCTCTGATATGAACTATATATCGGATTGGTTTCTTCTTTAAATAAAAAAAGCAAAAATATACATTGCATTATAATGTGATACTAAAATTAAAACAATGCAAAAAAACCTTAAAGGAACACTCCACAGTTAAAAAGTTGAGTTTTACCATTTTTAATCTATTCAGATGATCTCTGGGTTGGGCGATTAACACTTTTAGCATAGCTTAGCATAGGTCATTGAATCTGATTAGACCATTAGCATCTTGTTTAAAAATGACCAAAGAGTACCAATGATATCACGCAGCGCTGCCAAGTTCCTTGATTATTACGCTGGAATGAGAGTATAGTTCCTAGTCATATCAATCTGATTCTAATCTAATCAGATTCAATGATCTATGCTATCACCAGACCCAAAGATCGGCTGAATAGATTAAAAAAAAAAAAAAAAAAAAAGGTAAAACTCAAGTTTTTAAGT
>JAUMHE010000067.1:2724843-2760260 GCA_032359235.1 Enteromius mattozi | reverse complement strand
GTAGTCAACATTTGAAGTGGATCAAAACAGTTTATCAAAATTGTCCTAAGACAAGAACAAATTTTGGTTTTAGGTTTTAGGACAGCTTTGATGAAAGGTTTTGATCCACTTCAAATGTTGACTACTGTATACCCACGATTGTTGAATGCGCCAATCCTGCCTAAATGCATCTATGTTTGTGCAAATTATTTGTGATCCAGTTTCACCTTAATAAGAAGTGAGTATAAGGTTTTATGAATCTTTGCAAATCACCTGTCTTAATAATGTGCTATTTAGGAAGTTCCATGGCTAAAGTAAACAGTATGGTTTGTCACCCTACGGAAAAGAAGGGCAGAGTCAGCAGAGCTCATTAGCATTTAAAGCAGCATGCAACAAAATGGCTTGTTTTGAAAAAAGCTGTTTTTGGCAGGGTAAAAGGTGTTGTTTTACACTACGAATGTAATTTTATCCAAAGTATGTTATAGACTTTTCATTAAGACCCTAAAAAATCGTATCATCCGATGACCCCTTTAACACAATCTGCTTCCTGTTGCAGGGATGGTTAAGGTTTAAGTACATTATTTGGCCTGGTTTGTCAAAATGTTACTATATCTGTTACACTGTTAACACTGTGAGCAATGCAGTGAATTAAAACCCTATAATCCAAAAACTGCATAATTGCTGTCATTATTTAAACAGTAATATTATTTACAGGAGGAATTGCACAAGAGTACATGTCACAGAAAGCACACTGAACTTTGGCCTACATGATCCAAAGTATACTGTGTACAGTCACCCCTGTCCTGTTCTTTGCATTTTGCTCCTGTACACTTACTTATATCAGTATTGAAGAACAAATTTGATGCACTTATAATTAGTCATCATTCAGCCAAAAATGATTCATTTATGAGTTTTTCTGAGTAGTTTTAGTGTTTGATCAATGCCTTGAAATGTTCTTTGACTCACATGATTATAAGAAAGACAATATATTGTTGATAGGGTAGGAATTACTTGAAGACAAACTGGAAAAGTCTCTTGGGATTCTAGAAAAAATTGATATGAGATTGATATGAAAGAAAACAAACAAAAAAGCCCTAAGTTCTATTTCTTAAGCAATATGCCCTTTGACGTTGTAAGATTATTTTACAGTGAAAGCTGCATGCAGATACTGGGTCAAACTATCCAGGCCATAATTTAACTTCTAAATCAGAAGAAAATGTAATGAATTAGTATACAAATAATAATAAAAAAACATTTATTTTGGTTGTTAGTGTACATCAATGTATATTTTTCCAGATTAATAATAATAGATATTTGATGTTTTCTTTACAATAATAATACGATCAATAAACTTACAGATACAGCATGAGCAATGAAACATTTAATCCCATTTTACATTAATTTAATCAAACAACTAGCAATGCATTGTGATAATGATATTAATTGCCAGCATGTGGCAAAAAAATAGACTGGTGAAATCTGAAAAGTGATTGCATTAATGTCAGGATCACTGATACTTTGTGATCAAAGACAGCGGTTTACTGGCCTATCTATGTGCTGAGCTGATAATGAGTGTGATTTGTCTCATGGTGACAGAGATCAATGCAGTATAAAGACACTTATCTGAGTTAACTTATCATCATGTGCCCTATACTTTCACCAGTGTTGCAGTGGCACTGACAAATCCACTTTTCCTTGCCTGATTCCTGACACATCACTGCCATACTTTGCTGCTTTATTGCACGTGTCTGTCATTGCAACGACATTCTTATGAACTTAAACATAAAATCACAGTCATTTTTTAATAGTGTAGTGTAACAGAAAGAACCTGTTAAAATGCTACAGTAAAACCTGTTAAATGGTTAACGGTAAAATTGACGTTCCCAGAATTGCCTGCATTGCATTTCACATTTCGTTTGAATTTGATGTTTTTTCTTTAAAATCCCTTTGTTTCTTCTTAGTTTTTCTTATCAGTTATGTTTATTAGGGTTGTATGTTAAATGTAATGTTGTTAATTGAATGTTTATTGCATGTTTCAGTTTACTGAGTCTCATCATGATGATGTTTAGTGTTTGTGTGAATGACTCTGAGCACCTTCTATGTATGTTCATATTTAATAGCTGCTTGTGATGGGCTTTGGTTCATCATGTGACTCATCACCACCTGCTTTTAGTGGTTATTCATGTATTTTAAAGGTTCAAAACAGATTTCAGTACTTTAATAGGTTGGTATATTATTATATCAATTAATGAAATTACGGTATTTACCTGTAAATTTAACTTACAATTGTAAAACCAAAAATGTTGGTATCATATTTTTTTTTTTTTACAGTAGAATTCCGGCACCCACAGCTGCTGGTTTTTCACCATAAAGTGACAGTAGACATCCACATTGAAAGACATCCACATTGTTATAAAAATGATATTTCAGTATATTTTGAACAAAATGCTGTTTTGAACTTTAGTTTCATCAGAAACTGATCAACACTAAGATCTAGTATTAGGTTTGTCCCACCCTTTGGTTCAATTGTTATTGAACTTTATTTAGGAGTATTGCACAGTAATTCTACATGCTATCTTTGAAACCTGCTGATTAAAACAGTTATGAGGAAGTATAGCTTTACAAAGCGTGGGATACTGTTGTCACATGACAACTGTAATATCTGCACAGCTTCTCTGTATCTTTCTCTCAGACCATATTAAAAGCTGACATAAGTACATCCCACTTATAAAGCCCACCCCTTTTTTGAAGAAGATAAAGGGTCTTATCAAAAGAACTCTGCTCCTATGGTTCATTTGATCACACACACAACATTTTGAACATACACACAACATCCAGCTTCACAATGCCGGCTGATTTCAGTGGAACATGGGAGATGGTCAGCAATGACAACTTTGAGGATGTCATGAAGGCTTTGGGTATGTGATTTCTATTATTGAATCATTACTGGAATCCTATAGTTATCAGCAGGAGCATCCAGAGATTCAGATTGAGTTCTCGTATCTAGATGTAAGTTATCTTGTTCTTAGTGGACAGAGTTCACTGTAACTCTGCACAACTGCATTTGTTGCGAAATCACGGGTTAAAGAAGACAATGTAATGCAAGAGTTAAACATTTCATGCCAGTTTCTATCAATTGTTGTCATATTCTTTCAATATTCATTTTGCACCAGATCTGAATGCATGTATTCACTTAATATTAGATATATCTTTATGGCCTGGTTTCATAAAACAGGGATTAGCCTTAACCAGGATTAGGACATAATTCAGTGAGGACGTTTAAATATGTTTTATGAACATGAATTAGAAAAAAGAATAACCGGTGTGCATCTTAAGACAAACCTAAGGCACTGACATGTTTTAAGATGAGTCAGCGCAAGTTTCTTTCATTTGAAACAGCTTAGAATTACATTTTAGTCTAGACTTAAGCCTTAATTGTCTGTGAAACCGGGGGTATATGGGTTATTATAATTATGTTCAACTAATATCATAACCAAACATGCATTACTTGATTAAAACATTAACAGTAATAAAATAAAACTGAAAAAACATACACTTGAAAATGAAAATGCAGTTGTTGCAAAATCTAGAAAACAGGATGTAGTGCATGCACTGGGGTTGCATAAATGTCAATCTAACATTTAAAAAAAACATTTTGCGACAGATTCTTCATTTAATTAAAGAAAAAACTCTAGTATCTTTACTTGTGCAAGAAATTAATCAATAAATGGGTTGATTTAGAGGATCAAAGTTCATGCAAGGTCATAGTATGCAGTGGCCTTGATAAAAGTGGCAGACGAGCGAACTTGAACACTTCTGCCACCTTTGTCCCAGTGTATGAATACATGTGAGGTCAATTCTGTCAGTCTGTTGCATCACAGATGAAATATGGCTCTGTTTCCAGTGTCCCCAGTGTTTTCAAAGCCTCTTTTCATACTTTCCCAGTGGGAAACTGATGTTGAAATGACATCAAAATTGACGTCAAAAACTTGACATGACATTTTTTTATATAAATTGAATCACAAATATTGGCCTACATATATTAAACCAATTTCAATGTGGGATTAACTTGGAAGAAATTGCCATCCGAACTGAATTTAAAATGATACAAACTTGATAAAGTTTTGACTATATTGCCGTGATTCTGCTTGGATTGGGCTGATTTTTCCTTTACAAGGCTTTAATATTTCATTCTTTTCTTTCCCGTCAGATATTGACTTTGCCACCCGTAAGATCGCAGTGCATCTCAAACAGACTAAAGTCATTGTGCAGAACGGAGACAAATTTGAGACCAAAACACTCAGCACCTTCAGAAACTATAATGTGGATTTTGTCATCGGGGAGGAGTTTGAGGAGCACACGAAAGCCCTGGACAACAGAATTGTTAAGGTAGCTGTTCAAAATGCAAACCAGGGTCACATGACCCCTGTGCTGCTGCTGTTTTTCCCTTCTTCTGATGAAAAAAAAATACTATAGAGGTGCATTCATAGATCAGATGGTAGTACCATACTTTGCTATACACCATTTAAGATTTATGCATTTGAGTTGCATATCAAATATACATCCATTAGAATTTTTAACATAAAGTAATCAATTGCATATGCATAAATGAAGGTAGAGGTAAGAATTTATGTAATATTTCTTTAAAAAACACTGTATGTGTTTATATATGTATAATAAAATTGTATATATTTATATAAAAAAAAAAACATTTATTTTAATCTCAAACATTTTAACTAATTAACTAATTATTGCTTTTTCTGCAGCTAGCTAATTATAACCATGTTCATCCTTTTTAACTAAATAAAACATCACTGTTTTTACATTGAACAGATTTATGATGATTCGAAATTATCTGAATAAATGCATTTTGAAAACATGTTTATTTAAATTAAATCAAATATAAAGGAGTTAATAATAAGCTATGCCATGATTTTTTGAGTGCATCAATCTTACTCGCTGGTTTCACAAAAAGTTTATTAAGTTCAATCCAAATGAGTGGAAATTTTGATTCAAATAATAAATCTTAAATTTAGGGCTAAATATTGTATATTTAAGTGCATTGTTGAGAATGATAAGTACAATATATTTGCTGTTTATTCTATATAGTTCTATAATAATAATTATATATAATAATGTATTATATAATATTTATATATAGTAATATTTGCCTCTTAATGTCATAAAGGTGTAGGTCAGGGTGGCGTTCATGAGTGGGGGTGTTCCATAAAGTACTTATCTTTTACATTGACATCATCCTGAAATATTTGTTTCAGACCCTGGTGAGGTGGGAGGGGGATAAACTGGTGTGTGTGCAAAAGGGAGAGAAGGAGAACCGTGGCTGGAGGCAGTGGCTTGAAGGAGATATGCTTCACTTGGTAAAGAACTGCACCTGTCTAACTGATTAATCAACAAAGGGAGAAATCAATACTGAAAAATTCAGCATATGCTGATAAGGAAGCATGGCTGCTGGTTTGAGCTGGTTTAAGCTGGACATGGGTTGGTCACATGACCAGCTTAAACTAGCTCAAACCAGCAGCCATGCTTTTAAACACACCCAACCAGCATGATGGTATTTTATTATATACCATAGTACTGAATTATTATCATAAAATATACTTGCATACATGGCACCACGAGGTCATTATACATACCCATTTTTTGTTACAATTCCAATTTGGCACAATTTTAGTAGCCTATATATGACTGAATATTTGAGTGTATATATCTGTAGTTATCATGCTAATCACTCTCTCGTTTTAGGAGATCCATTGCCAGGACAAAGTCTGCCATCAAGTCTTCAAGAAGAAAAACTAATATTCACACCTGGGTTTGGTGTTATGCTGTGTGTATTTATTAAATCAATTTTAATAAACAGCTTCAACCAAACACACTCGTTTGGTGCTCCATTAAATGCAACAAATAAAGGTTTCTGTTAATTAATAATGAATAATGACTCCTAGGTGTCTAATAAAACTTAAAGAGAGGTGTGTTTTATTGAGACCAGTATTTCAAAGTTCACATAATTCATATCATTTGATATGATTTGGCCAGAAATGGGTGTGGATGCATTGTTTCGGACTATAAGCTTAAAGAGCAGCGGATAATATTTGAAAAGGAATATAAATCTATTTTTCAAAGAAATGGTGATTATATATCGGCATATATTTATAGTATCCAAGATACTTGCAGGAAAATAATAATCAAAATGGAATGAAAGTGGAGCAGAAATAGAAGAGCTTCAGTATAGTTTTTAAAAACTAAGTGGTTTGAATTATTGTTTTGCATTAAAAGTTATGCAGCTTACTCTGCAAGGTAAAAAAACATCAGTAATATTTATTTGTACTGAAAAAGGCGGGGGCTAACAACTGACTAAATCGATTGTACTTCATCACACAGCGAGGAGATTCAGCCGTGCTCCTGCAAACTAGTGTAAGTCAAATTTGTAGGGAAAATTGTTAAAAAAGTCATGTGACCTTGGTGTAGTTTATGCTTCTGCTGATTGTATCAAGGCCTCAAAAGTAATAGAAGTTGTGAAGGTTATCATGATGAATAAAGAATCAGAAAAATGTGTTGATAACACAGCTTAATTTCTGCTATGATCCAAAAGCCAATGTAAAAAAAAAACAAAAAAAAAAACGTTTGGGGTTTTGTTGAGGGAAATGGGACCTTTCCAGGTCACTGCATCATCAAAAACTTCAAAACAAAACTCTTGGAGAACGTTGGAGCTAAACAACAGAACGCTGGCCCTCTAAGAGCAGGACCGGACACCCTTGCTATAAACTTAAGTTATAAACTGTTTTTACATTTCTGCAGTCTGTAGCTACTGTAAAAGAGGTTCATACTAATCTCTGATCTATGCACAGCAGAGATCAACAGAATTAAATGAATAGAAAGTGTGTGAAAACGACAATGTAACAATCAGGCCCACCGCTGCTGATAGTGCAGGTGCAAGTGTTTTGTTCACTAATAAAGCTTGACATTCTCTGCTAGCCTCAAGAACATAACTTTGTCATTTTTAGCCCCTGCCCATTGCTATTACACCACATTTATTGGCTTAAACGGATGAGTCAACAACGATTCACCAAATAAAAAAAGCCAATTTGAGAGAATACATTTGTTTATACTTGCAAAACCATTAAAGTCATTAATATATCATTTAAATGCAAGTTAGATTATGGCTTACATAATCTTTTGACAGATGAGATTTAGGCCTATTTCATTCAATTCTGTATACTTTGAAATGATGGAAAAAGACCTTGCATAGCCTGCCAGATATGAATAAATTGGTTATAGTCTTTGATTCATCAGTGTACAGATCACACGTTTATGTCACTGACCCACATTATTTAATTGTATTGTCCTTCTGATTATTGTTAATAATTAACATCATGATTATTCAGTCTTTTTTTTCCATCTCAAACGTGTATAATCTTGTACATTTGTAGTTAAACTAGGACGTCAGTTTTTGTGAGAAAAGGTTTGTAATCTTGGGAAACAAGTTATTGTAATATCAAACCACAATAAAATTAATTCGTGATCAAACAAGCGTCGCGTGGGTTTGGCCGAACGCTGTTCTGAGTGACTACTGTAGCGTCCAATCATTGGCCTCAACGTAGTGCCGCGCTGTTTTCATTGGACTACAGTGGTGATTGACGGTTCCTGTCCGCCAGTAATATCGACGGTTCCTCTCCGGGAGGCGTCGCCCCCGCCTGTCCCATTTTCTGTAGTTTTCGTCCATTTCATTTTGATGCGCGTGAATCGTAACGGGACAACATGGCGACGCAGACGGCCCGCTACTACAGCGAAGGCGGCAGAGCAACAAAACGCCAAAAAACGGAAAACGAGGGGGGAATGGCGACCGTAAGACAAATCTTTGCTTACACACTATCTGTTATTTTATTACGGACTTGATCTGACTTCTCTTTAGCTTGCTAGTTGGCTAAAATAGCACTAGTTAGCGAACAAGCTAACCAAACAATTGAGCTAAACCACACTGTTTTTTTCTGCACCCAAAAACATTACAAAAACACACATATGAAGCCATAATATTATTATGTAGCGAATGTTGATGTAACCTATTAGCAAGAAAAGCCTGTATTTTCCACGCCACACGTATATTCTGATAGTTTGCTGAATGAATGGATTGTGCTGCATGTAAGTTAACCGTAAACACACATGGATTGTGCGTTATTAATCACAACGAGCGGGAAAAATATAACGTCCATGCCAATTACATATACATATAGCAATGGTGTGTTTAACTTTATGTGATTTTTAATATGATAAATTATGAATGCTTATTTACGCCAGTTTACTGGACTAATGTGGTGATTTATTTCATAGGAGGACTATGTTGACCCGCACAAGACCCTTCCCTCTCTTGTGGTGCATGTCCGAGGTTTAGTGGATGGTGTTTTGGAGGCCGACATCGTTGAAGCCCTGCAAGAGTTTGGAACCATCAGGTAACTTATTACATCCTTGCCATACCCCAATTCAGCCTGTAATGAAATGCATTGATCATATCTCCCCGTCTCTCTGCAGTTATGTTGTACTCATGCCTAAGAAGCGTCAAGCCCTTGTTGAATATGAGGATATGAATGGGTCTTGCAATGCTGTTACTTACGCCAACGACAACCAGATCTACATCGCCGGGCATCCTGCGTTTGTAAACTACTCTACAAGTCAGAAGATATCCAGGCCGGGTGACCCTGATGATTCTCGCAGTGTTAATAATGTTTTGCTATTCACAATCATGAACCCCATTTATCCTATTACCACGGTAATACCCACATTCACTGTGTGATAATATTCATGATTTGTATTACACATCTGAGATTTTTCACACTTTTGTTCTACAGGATGTTCTCTACACTATTTGCAACAACTGCGGTCCTGTTCAAAGAATCGTCATCTTTAGGAAGAATGGTGTCCAGGCCATGGTGGAATATCCTTTACTCTTTTAGACTGCAGATTAAACTGGTGCTGCTAGCTGTAATGTGTGTTTATGAGTCACTACACTCTTGTCAGTTAAATCCACTTCATATGTGCTCTATGAATGTCTTGCAAGCTTTAAGGAGTTTCTGTCCGAACCAGTTAACTTAAAGGGATAGTTCACCCAAAAATGGAAATAATATATCATTAATTACTCACTCTCATGTCGTTGACCTTTGTTCATCTTCAGAACACACATTGAGATACTTTAGTTGAAATCAAGAGCTCTCTGACCCTGATAGACAGGGTGAACTAACCCTTTAAAGTATGTTGCCTTCCATGAGTACTTTTAAATAATAACCTCTGTGATCAGGGAACGCACAATTACCTTTGTTTTTCTTTAATTCCTCACACATTTGATTCCGTTCAGAGTGCCCAAAGGGCCAAGGCCTCACTCAATGGGGCTGATATATACTCTGGCTGTTGCACGCTAAAGATCGAGTATGCCAAGGTGAGGTTCATTGAATGGATGATAATGCTACAATAATTTACATTAGACATTTGAAGATACTCTGTGTGCATTTTCTAAATGGCTTAAAAATTAGATTTTAGAGGAACCATTTATTTTGTAGCCAGTTGGGGTCAAAATCTTTAAGCAAGAAGAACAACAGTCAAAATTATTTAATCAATGCACCAATACTAATGCATAATAATCAAATGCTGTATTTATTGAGTTTTTTTTTAACCCACTACCATTACTCAATATCACCTGACCCTACTCCATCTGATACAAAGGTTATTTAAATTGATTTCATTTTATTTCCTTTTTTCACTTTAGCCAACCCGCCTTAATGTGTTCAAGAATGACCAGGACACATGGGACTACACCAATCCGAACCTGAGCAGCCAAGGTACCGTTTAACTCTACATCTGCTCTGACATTTCTCTGCGCCCTTACTGCCACTGTGGGGAAAATAAGCGGGTGGGATTGGGACGTCTTAGAATCGCAGCATTGAATCCGCTGTTTCACCTCCCCTGTGCCGAGTGTTAGGCATACCAACGTCTACACAACGTTTTCTATGTTTTCTGAGGGGAAGGTAAAGCCGTATCCCTGTGGTCTTTCTAAGGCTTCCTCAGAATGTTGTCCTCAAGCTTCCTTTTCCAGCAAAGCCTGTCACATGCCAGTAGTGTGAGGGGCAAGTGGCTCACTTGGTTAGCACCATAGAGGCAGATTATCAGACACCTTTTACGGTTAACATGAAACTACGTTCACAACCCATTTTACCTTTTTTTTCAGCTGAAGTAATATTTAAGAAGAAAAAAAATGGTGGGGTACTTGATTTTATCTAATGGGAGTATATTATTAGTCTTTAGAAAATAATAGGGCTTGATGAAGAAAGTCTTCTTCGAGCAGTGCTATGTTGTTCTTTGGAATGACATACATTGATTAATTGTTCACAAAACGATGAGTAACACATGTAAATGATGATTTCATGTTGACTTTAACGATTTTGTGCTTTTGGCCTTGAATAATCAATGGTGTACCTAAAGAAATTCCCATTGCAAACTAATAGCAAGACCAATGATCTTTTGTACCTGATGTTCTTTGGTGCTCACTCTCGCCATTTGCCCCTCACATTCATGCGGTACATTTTAGAGACCAAAACGAAAGCACAGAACTTTCCAGAATATCAAGTGCAACAACAGAACACTTAATACATCTGGACACTGGGGGACACTTCCTAGATTTCACTGGAGACACAAGTGCCACAGACTTCCACCACTGTACCAGTCATCAAACCACAGCTGCCTCCTTTACCTGCGAGAATATTTCTCCAGAAGGACAAACACTCATTTTACTCTCGTGAAACTGCAAGGCATCCTGACAAACACCTGATCACGCAACATTTAGCACTCATCACCTCCTACAGAAATGACACTGCCAGCGAAGACATTGAAGGATTTGGGGTTGTCGGTGCAAGTAGTTATGGCTCCCACACCCATTCAACTTTCTCCCGTTGTTTCTTACGGGTCAAGAGCAAGACACACTCCACTGTGACACACCACCTTAACCTCACTGCTAACAAGGGATGATTTTGACACGCATCCTCAAGTGACACCACAACACAATGCAAACAGACCTCTTGTCTTCATTCATGTCAAACTGCTGACGTCCACAGACAAACAGTCTGTCTTTTCTGGGGTATGTCGTCTTTCTCTCTCGCCGTGCCGATCGTTACAACACAAACCCCGACACCTACAAATCGACATGCCTGATTCTTCACTCGTCAACAGCTGATGACACTAAACCACTCGAGACACCCGAAGACACTGCAGACAACATTTTGACAAGCAGACGCACTGACACGCAGACAAGTTTTTTTTTTTTTGGTACTCCGTTAAGCCCTGGAGGCTGGTGTTTCAGATACGCTTTCTTCCCTCTCCTCCTCTAGTCCTTCCCTTTCACGATTCCTCCTCTCTCTTTCTGTCAATATGTGACATTTTTTCCCTTTTTTTCCAGTCGTTTGACTACTGTGTAACACCTTCCGTGTGATGCAGGTTGGCTTTGTGTCTCTAGTGGAAGTACCAGTCAGTCTGAATTGGGCATAAATTGCTCCACCATGGGAAGACAGGCATTGAAATGAGAATGCGGCGTGTGTGCTGTGGCATCAGTGGAGCATTGAAACCCATCTGAAACAAGGAAGAGTACTTGGGAAATCAGTGGAATGGACTGGTGGGTGGAAGAAAGGGAAAGTTCTTAAGTGCGATATGGAGGAGGACGCCATGAAGACGCTCAACGGTGGCTAATTTACGGCATGTTCTACTTGCCCCGTCCTTCAACCCCCAACCCTTGCGTTTGTACTGTAAGTAACCCCAAGCTTCTGTTGTCTTGGAGTGATACGCTTCTAGTCTAATGTTTCATGGGGGTGCTTGACCAAATGTTTGACTAACTTGATGTTTTCCTCCCCAGTTAAGTGTTGTTGGGCTTTTTTTGTCTTCCTCATCGGGCTACCAATTGATGTAGTTCAGCAAGGTGGATTACAATGTATATTCCTGGGATGGGTTGTTATTTTGTGAGCAACGTTATTAGATGTTTTACATGATTAGTACCCCTTTTCCACCAATGGGGCGCTAATTCACAACCCGGACACCATTTAGTGTGTTTGCACTAATAACAAAATGGCCCGCTATGCCACTAAAGACCAAAATTCATTTGAGTTTTATGCATTTGAGTGTTCGTACAAGGTTCGGTGTTAATCTCTCTACGGCCGTAATACTGTTTGTGTGTTTGTGCTTTTCTAATCATGCATATTTTAAGTTTTCAAATGCATTAAAAAGTTGCTCCACAAGGTGACAACACAGTTTTGTAATTGTAAAAAAAATAAATAGATGAGATGGAACAAAAATCTACAGCAAACGAAAACAACAGTATACAGCTGTGTTAAGTACAAAGACATTTTATCGGTCGTAAATTCTGGATAGAAATTGCACAGAAAATGGACAGCATGCATGAAAATGGACAGTATTATACTTTGAAACGCTGTGTTTGGCTGTACGTTTCAAAGCTAAGTATTATTTAGGCTTAAAATCATTGGTTTGTGGTATGATATAATCTCCGTACCATCTAAAAGTTTTCAAAACAGCTCATCAGTCTGTCTAATGTAAAACAGAACTAGGTTGCACAAACTAAATTATCTCGTTTCTACATTTGCCGAGACTACTTAAATTATTTAATAGAAATAAATAAAGCTTTTGGCAGTTAGATCAGAGCTAGCTTGTGATTACATACAGTCACAGAATTGCTTTAAATATAAAAGAGTATTTTCAAAAGTAGTAAGTATGACTTGAAAGCGAAAGACGTAATTTGCCATGATGTAGTCAGTAAAAATGTGAATTCGTTTGGAAATCCAGCTGAACACAAAGCACCATTTTGGTGGTAAAGGGGGAATAGGAGAAGAGAGGCCTGCCATCATTTTCAGTTGCGTTTTCTGTAAAAAGCAGTGTTAATAAAGGCATAATGCCCTAAGCATTTAAGATCCTAAATGGAGTAAGAAAGCTGTTATGTGATTGTTGAGAAATGTCCGTGAGATTGATGTTTGCACTGTGTGTACCTGAACAGGTGCAGATGCTGATGGCAATGGGGGCAATCAAGGTGTGTGTCTGCAGTAGACATTCTGTCCTTCCGCACCCACACGCTTCCAAACATATGACATAATTACATTGTCACAGCCAACACAGCAGTTTGTTTGGGGCAGGTACACCTGAAATCCTGTATGTTTATTAGCCAGCTGGCTGTGATAGACAGGTTTGTAAGTGGTCAGATTCACGAAACCTGTCGTAAACATGACATTTCACCCTGATATCAAAAGGATAAAGCACAATTTAAATAAAGAAAGTGAACCCTGTAATTATCATTAATATAAACAACCCCACCTCCATTACAAGTCTCATTACTGTAATTCAGAAAGTTTACTGCTGCAAATGTAGTATCTTTGTACAAAAGATGTTCAGACATTATAATGACGGGAAAAAAAGAGGAAATGGGCTTGATTTGTCATGATTTAATTATTTCTTTAAGCAAATGTACCTTTTTTTTTTTTTTTTTTTTTAGGGGTGAAATGTAACTCGTATTTCGTGAGATTCACCCTAATATTATCAGCCCTTTTTTCTGGTATCTTATGTGTCCTCTTCTCTGCTGAACTTAAATCTCATGCCAATCAAATTAACAGTCACAAAGTCAGTGTCCTGTCCTGTCGCCTCTCAGCGAACTCATCTCTCTCTCTCTCTCTCTCCCTCTCTTTCCTTTCTTGGCCTTCTTCCTTCTCTTGCCTCTCAGATATGAACGCCAACCCCAACAAGCGCCAGAGGCAGCCGGCTCTGCTGGGAGACCACCCTCCAGAGTATGGTAAGGCTTGCGGTGGCACTCGCGTTAACACATTTGCCTCGTTTGCTCGCAAACAGGGGAGTGAATGTTAAAACGACAACAAATTGGGGTGCTTTTATCACAGTGGCAGCAAGATGGTGCTGTGTTGACGTTAAAACTTAAACTAAAGCGAAGGGTGTGTAAAATGTTTGTTTATCCCTATCCTGCCCACAACCCCCACCCCAACGTGGTCTGTTTGTCGTTTGTGTATCTCAGGAGGTTATCACGGATACCAAGAGGAGAGCTACGGCGGGCCCTATGAAGGCCGTCGGATGGGGCCGCCCATGGGTGGTCCAAGGCGTGGTGGAACAAGCCAGCGATACGGCGGACAGTACGGCCCCCCTCCTCCGCCCCCGGGTGAATACGGCGCACATGCAGACTCTCCGGTGATCATGGTTTATGGCCTGGATCCCTCCAAAATAAACGCAGACAGGGTCTTCAACATCTTCTGTCTGTATGGAAATGTAGAACGGGTATGAAGACCAGCTAAAAGTATGTTGGTTACTGACAAAATGCAAACAGCTTTATCTGAAATCTGCTTTTGATGTAGGTGAAATTCATGAAGAGCAAGCCTGGAGCTGCTATGGTGGAGATGGGAGACTGCTATGCTGTGGATCGTGCCATCTCACATCTAAACAACAACTTCCTGTTCAATCAGAAACTCAATGTTTGGTACGCTCTAATTGGAGTGGTTTTTTTGCATTTTGTAATAACAGCAGCCTGATTGTACGTTATTCATTACACAGGGTTTAATAGAAAATAAGATTCAGATGTTTTAAATATATATTTGTGACAGCTTTGGTATATATTAAGTGTAATCATTAAAGGCATGCTTCCATTGTGTTGAACTATTTAGTTTTGTCTCATTACTTTCATTGAGATTTTTACGGTAAAATTATTTGAATGGAATCAAAGTGTTTAAATAATTTGTCTAATTTACGTAAAAAAAAAAAATTCACATCACAAGAGTATAAGAATTCGAAGGGAATCAAAGTAAAATTAAAATTTAATTAACCTTTATTTTTAAAAATATACTCTACTACAACTGTTTCATCAGTTTTTTCTTCTTCGTGTCAGTGTGTCTAAGCAGCAGGCCATCATGCCCGGTCAGTCCTATGAGCTGGAAGACGGGTCCAGCAGCTTCAAAGACTTTCACGGGAGCAGAAATAACCGTTTCACGTCTCCAGAGCAGGCAGCAAAGAACCGCATTCAGCATCCCAGCAACGTCCTACACTTTTTCAACGCAGCACCCGAGGCTTCACCAGACACCTTTACCAGGGTCAGTTCACATTGCCACAGGAAGCCTTGTCACTTGATGTTCTTTGATGTGTACGCTTACATCCTTCATCTGTTTTCAGATCTGTGAAGAACTCGGGGTAAAGAGCCCTGCCAATGTCAAACTTTTTGCAGCTAAGGGTATGTGAAAATGTGCTGTCTTTAACCGATTCGTAGTAAATAACTCTGAAAACTCGGCATGAAATAATTTAAAGTGTGGCCCATTAATTGGTAATATCCTCGATGACCCTTCACAATTGTCATTTTTTTCCTTATTGAATAGGTTCCACATCTGAGAGGAGTTCGTCAGGGCTGCTGGAGTGGGAGTCTGTTAATGACGCCATGGAAGCCCTTGCTATGATGAACCATTACCAGATGAAAAACCCCAGTAAGTGGCCATCATCTGTTTTAGATTTTGTTGGTATGAATTGGTTGTGTCAGCCTGTCAGGGTTTCCTACAAAATTAAAGCAAATTAATAAAATGTATACATGTATTTTGCTGCTAGGGCTTGGCAACATGACCAAAATGTAATGAGAAATCATTTCACTGCAACTACAAATATATATCTTGATAATGATTTTGTCATTAAATATAAGAACAAAGACGCAATCTACAAACAAAGATACAAATTAAATGTTTTTCAGATGCAGTAGGTTTTATTCAGTGTGACGTAAGAAATACTATAGAAGCATCCCATGGTCTTCACTGTATGTATCACAAATAAATTGATTTTTATTAAATTTTATAAATGATTTTGTTGTTTAATGTTTATAACACAAACAGCAGCATTAAATCAGCTGCTGTCCCTTTGAGATCAAATGCACAGATTCAATATACAGATGTTTTTAACCCAGCTGTAAGACATAACCTACTCTGTGGTCAAGACTGCACATTTTTACTAAATGGTCTATTTGCTTGTTCAAGCGCAATAAGCCGCAAAATACGACTGAATTCTTGATCACATGATGTCAAATAGTCTGTTTTTAATTTTACAGGACGATTGTAATTTGCAAGAGTAATGTGTGTATCTCTGTTTTTGCTTCAATCTTATTTGGCCACATTTTTCCCACCGCATACAGCTTTGATGTTGAAGGATGTGGACTTATCCTTTGTGTTTCTGTTTCTCTCTGCAGATGGCCCGTACCCATATACACTCAAGTTGTGCTTCTCTACTGCACAGCATGCAAACTGAGCAGCATCTCGTCACCATCATCATCATCATGATGTCCCAGTGTCATCGCTCACCCCGTCACTTCACCTTCCTGCTACTTTACTGTCCTTAACGGCTCATTTGTGTGAGTGGGTGTGCAGATGTGTTGAGTTAATCTTATGTTGAATGAGCCGCAACACAAGCTGAGAGTAAAACTGACTGAACTCATTGTTTTTAAAGGAGGAGGAGAGGTTGAAACGCTTTTGTACCAGTATTTTGGTTTTGTTACCCTTTTGTTTTTTTTATTGCTTACCATGATTGACTGTTAGCTGTGGGCTCAGCACCTCACTTTTAGAAATGTCACTCTGTAAAGAAGACTGCTTTTTTTTTGGACTGTAAAATAAAAATAGTGATAATGGGTCTCTGTTGTTATTGCTTTTGCAAGGGAACACTTGTGACTCATGTTTTAAAATGTTTTACAGCAGTTTTTTCCTTTCTTTCAAAAGCTGCCTGGATGTTCTCAGCCAGTGTATATTTGGAATCTGGATAATAAAATGTAATCGGTTTAATAAAGAAATAATCTGCGTATTGAAAAATGGCTGTTGCCACTTACTCAAAACTTACAGGTGCACATAAAGGATTTATATCTTGAGAAACATTGATTTCCAGGCTTTGAAAACTGATATTTCTATAGTCAAGGTACAGTTCTCTGATTGTCCTGTGCAAGGCCTAGAAACCCAAATCCAATGAGAAGCTTTCAAAACCAAATGAATGAGAAGTAATACAGTAATAGAGAAGGTCATGGAAGTGTAACAGCTACTTTATAATGACATTGATGACCAATATATTCTGCATTTCATTGTTGAAAATATACACACTATAAAAATTGTTTTAAAATAAGTTTTATTCAATTGAAGATACAAAAACAGTCCATTTCACTTTGTTGCGGCATGTACCGGAAGTACAGCATGCGCATGCGCGGACGTTATGATGTAATACGCTAGAAAATTCCCCGGATTATAAGTACAGTGCGAAGGTCAGTAGCGCGCTGACAGAGTATAGTTGTATTAAAACAACAGAACTTCCAGCGAGTCTCGGATCTTTTTCTGGAGTTAGTCCTAAAAAAGCAACATGCCAAGAGGAAGCCGAAGCAGGACTTCGAGGATGAGTCCTCCGAGGTTAGTTAAGAGCGAGTAACGTTAGCATGAGCTAGCGTTACATGTGCAGTGCTAGTCAGTTACAGTTTAAATCAGGTACACACTTCTTTACCATCACTGACAGCTACAGCCTCAGAAGACAAAGTGTCTGAATGTCTCATATTATGAGTAATAGAGATGCTGATTGTAAGTTAGAGGACATTTATAACATGAGTGTAGCTTATATGAGTGAGCCGGTGTTCTGGAGACTATGTCTAAAACATTTAAATTATTCTCTGCTCTGTTTCTTTAAGCAGTTTTGTGGTGTAAAACAAAGCATGAGTTTTGTGCATGAGTTTTCTGTTATGAAAATGCAGTGGTTTTATAAGTGGTTATATAATTCTTTAAAAGTGCATTATTTATATATAAATATATATTTATATTTATTTATTTGCATATATATATATATATATATATATATATGCAAATTATTTTTGTTGGGATTTTTATTCTTAAAACTTCCTTTTAGCCTTTAGTTAAAGTAGAAAATTATTCATTCTTTTTAAATATATGACCCTGGACCACAAAACCAGGGTTTTATTAAATGATTTACACATCATCTGAAAGCTGAATAAATGAATGTATGGTTTATTAGGACAATATTTGGCCGAGGTACAACTATTTGAAAATCTGAGGGTGCAAAAATCTAAAAATTGAGAAAATCATATTAAAAAGTTCTTAGTAATGCATATAACTGATCAAAAATAGAGTTTACATACATTTATAGTAGAAAATGTACCAAATATCTTCATGGAACATGATCTTTATTAATATCCTAATGATTTTTGGCATTAAAAAGATCCAGGGTCACACATTAATAGTGAACATTAGATGAGAAGGAAAAAAAAAAGTCAATATTTATTAGTTGAGTGATATATGTACGATATGATCTACTGACAAATATCTAAATATTAATACAAAATGGAATTGTACCCATACTGTACATCAAATAATACAGGAACAACAGTGATAAAATGAAATAATCAAATACTGGTAATAACCCAAATCATGGAAAGTGATTAGTGTGTGAAGCTTGTATAGAGAGATCTATATGATGGTGTGTGTTCACTCTAGCTACTCGCCTCCACCGATGGCTAGAGCAGCTCCTCCTCGCTCATACGCTCCAGCACCAGCTCCTCCTCCTCCATCAGCGGTGGCGGCTCCTGCTGCTGCTCCCCGTCAGCCGGGGATGTTCGCTCAGATGGCAACCACTGCGGCTGGTGTCGCGGTCGGCTCTGCTGTCGGACACACGATAGGTCACGCCATGACCGGCGGCTTCGGCGGAGGCGGACACTCCGAGGCTGCCAGGCCCGACGTCACCTATCAGGTGAACACTAACTACCTGTGTTAATTAGCGTTAGGGTTCAGGCACTTCTTGGTAGGCCTTTACACAGTTCCTTCTGCTGTCTTCTATGGAGATATTGTACTGCTAAACGTACTGACAAGCATTTAAGGTAAAGTATACTTTAATGTCATTTCTACAGAAAGGTCAAACGCTCACTGACGCTACAGAAGAAAACACATGAAGAGCAAACTTTTGAACATTTTTCTTTTATCCTAAATATCTTCTTTTTTTTTTCGTTTAGTACTGCCCTTCAGAAGCTACAAAACATACTTGCATGCTTCCCAGAAAACAAAATAAGTCATATTTAAAAAGTTTTCACCCTTGATCATCATCAGCGAGTGTCTGAACCTTCTGTAATAGTTCTATTGTAAATGCCCTCTTATTTTGGCATTTTGCATGAACTCTCTTGACTCTCAGTACTTCACATGAGGCTTAGTATGTTGGTCAACAAATCAAAATAAATGTATGACATGAAATATAAATTATTACAGTATACAATACAGTATTATAAGCTTTTTTTTTAAACCTGTACTTAAGTTGCTCTTTAAGTACACTTCAATGTCTTTTTATTTCATTATCTGTGATATTTATGGTGTGTTTGTTACAGTGTTATTATACATTTAAGTACTGAGTGATTAGTTAGCTGTTGTGTACTTACTGTATGCTTAGGGTGAGAATGAGGCTTTGGGTTAATAATGCTTAATTTATTGTTATTACAATACCGTAAAAATACACCGTCTTAGTACAGTCTCTCAAAATATATTGTTAAATACTTATATAGATGTTTTGTCTGACAAACATCATTTACAGCCATGTATTAGTAATTATCTTTTATCTGGTTGATCTTACTAAATGATTGTAGGATTTCAGATAGCAATATAACCTCTTTATCCCAAACAATCCCACAGGAGCCCTACCAGGCTCAGCCCATGTACCAGCAGCAGCCGCCGGAGCAGAGTCCCTGTGCGTACGAGCTGAGGCAGTTCATTGACTGTGCTCAGACACAGAGCGACCTCAAACTCTGCGAGGGCTTCAGCGAAGTACTCAAACAATGCAAATTCTCCAATGGTATGTTGGTAGTGGCACCACTTTACAAACGTGTATAATCCAATGCTAAGTTAATTTTTTTTAGTTTTTGAGTGCAGTGTGATGGAAAAAAACGTCTCAAGCTTTTTCAGGCGCTGCGTAATATCATGGTATGGCAGCAGAGTTCATTGATTATTGATACAGAAGAGCCAAGTTTTAAATAGGAAAAATATCACAACTCTTTGGTCACTTTTGAGCGAGATGCTAACGGTCTAATCCGATTCAATGATTTATGCTAAGCTACAGCTAAAAGTGCTACCGCCAGACCCGAAAATTCGACTGAATGGATTTAAAAACGGTAAAACTCAACTGTTTAACTTTAGGGGAGTTGGAAAATTAGCCTATTTTCAAAAAATAGTTAGGTGTTCCTTTAAATGGTTCGTTACAGAATAGTTGCCAGAAATGGAATTACTTTGCCGTGTTTTCAACAGTAATCATCAGTGTTTCCTAACTATATAATGCATTGCTCACGTTAATATTATTAATAGGTCTGGTAACATGGATTGTCATTGTGATGTTATTACAGCAGTGTATTTAAATAGTTTAACTCTGGTTAACTGTTGAACAGTAGCTTAACACATGGTTAATACCGAAACCTTTTGAAATAAATCATCATTTACTCACCCTCCGAGCTTCATTAAAAAAGCCTCAGTTCATCATATAAAGCAAACGAGTCTGTTTGGAACATGTATGGATTTGTTTTAAGATCTCTTGATGAACTTTCTAAACTAGTAGTTGTGTAAACTGTCAATGGAGAGACATAAATACCTTCATTTGTGTTTGAAGAAGAAAGTCTAATATGTTAGTAAACGACGTAAGGGTGAGTAAATAATGACATAATTGTCCTTTTCTGTTTAACATGAACCATTATATTGATGGAAAGTTGCAGTATATATGGTTTATGTAGATTATGGACTTGTATTTTTCCATTATTATAGTTTTTAAGTGGATATGTATTGTATTGTTCCCCCTCCTGCAGGACTGTCATGAGGTTTGGATTGAAGACATGAAGACGACTATTCCACAGCCATTCACCGTCTGCTTGCTTCTGGAAAATTATTCCTTTTAAAAAGAACAAAAATGCATCTCAATCAGATATTAGGGCCTATGTGAAAAATTAAAGAAGAAATGCTGTGTAACATATGTGATGCATAGTATTTATACATCTGGTGTAGATAACTGCAGCTTTGATTATTATTATTATTATTATTTTTCTCTGCTTCAGTGACTGTAGAAGACAATGTGTGTTTCTCTGCAGGAGAGTTTGTAATATTATTAAAAATGTTTAATTCAACTGATGTGGTCTTGAATGGTGAAAAATAAAAGCATCAGAAACCTTTAAGTGCTCTCAGCTGTCATTTTTACCCACAATGTCTATTAAAATATAGCATAACCATAACAGCAGTAATTTATGCATAAGTTTAAATCATCTCCCATATAATAATAATAACATGCTACATTAAATAAATAATGAATTGATTAGTGTGAACTGGTTTTCTTCTCATTAGAGTGCATAACCATGAGTGGTAACGCGATATGTGACTGTCCTGTCTTTAATAGGGCTCTTTATTTTTGGATCTTGACATTCAGAGTTGCCCTTTGGGTGCTGTGTAGCTGAAGGCAGTCACATCTCCAGCGGTGTGTGAGTGTGATGGACTGAGCTCTGCCTGCACGACTCGACGGACAGCACGACTGAGAGCGCTTCTCGCAGGTATGTCGGGTTTAGTCGCTGCGGGTCGTATTTGAGCAGGTCTCCGTCGTCCGTGACGCTGCTGACCGGTGTAACGTGTAAACATCGCGAGGACACCGCAGAGGAAATACCAGGGTGTTTAGCCAACGCAGAGACCTACAAATAAACAAAGAAACTTAAAACATGCTCATGTTTCTGTCCCGTGCTAAATGAAGCCGGATAATAAGATCTATGTGGCTATAACGTGTTATTTACATGATAACCTAGCGTTACCCTGGCATACAATCAAGCCTGAATTAACGCGGACATTTCTCACATTATCACCTATAAAATATGGCAAGGACTCAGAGTTAAACTGTGTCAGAACAAATTCGTCTGTTTGAGATAACTTTGATAGAAAGGTAAGTAATATGAGTTAGCTTGAATAGCTAAATATTAGCTGTTAAATGTAAGTAACGTTAGCCTACACGTTTAGATGATGCTAATTTAGGTCAATTACCAATACTAGAACTATAGGAAATACATTTAAGCAATACATGGTCAGGTCACTAGTAAAAAATATATAAAAAATGATATCTGGTGTCTGAAAAATTTTTTATTTGACTGTATGTCAGAAATGGAATTGCATGGTATTATTATGGTATTACTATGGAAGACAATGGACATGTGCCATGGCAGTATCATGTAAATACCAATGCACCAGTGATCTATATAATAATCTCTGTTATAGATCAGTGCAATGTACTTGAATTTAAGTACCCTTATATATCAAAGTACCATCTGATACCTCTTATGTAAAGGTTTGAGTTGTTTTTTATTATTATATTGTTAAAGCTTTATTATTTATCAGTGTTTTGTGTAGTTGTTTGTATTATTAATGATGCTAGATTTGTGTTATTTGATTAATTTATAACCAATACCAATATGCTATTAGATGTTGTGATGATTTATAATCAGCTTCTAAACATTTATTCTGTGTGTAACAAATGTCAAGATGTTCTGTAGGTGTGCAGTAACCAGTTTTCTTCCAGGTGGGTCTATAATAATGACCAAAGAAGATGAAATTCCTGACTGGGCCGGGGCACAGGACTTCTATGAGAAGTATGATCCAAAGGAGATCCTTGGAAGGTATTGTTATATGCTATACTGTCTTCAGCAGACGAATAATGTGATATGAGAGTGGTATGATGTTGATTGTGATGCAGAGGGGTGAGCAGTGTGGTCCGACGCTGCATTCATAAGCGCACCGCTCAGGAATATGCCGTCAAGGTCATAGACATCACGCCATCAGATAAGATGAGCCCCGAGGAGATGGAGGAGATCAGAAATGCCACAATTAAAGAAATAGACATCCTCAAGAAAGTGTGTGGGCAAGAAAATATCAGTAAGTATCCACAAAGCTGCAGCTTTGTTGAGAAAGTATATTTATTTCTCAGATGATTTGAACACGTTTCTTGCCTCTCTAGTTCAACTGAAGGATTCCTTCGAAACTAAAGCTTTCTTCTTCTTAGTGTTTGACTTGTAAGTAGAGTTCGTAAAACAATGTGATGTAAATATTTGTAATGTTTATCGTTTTTATTAATATGAGGTAAGATAACTACATTAACATTTCATCATTTGAAATGTAGTCAAATGCGCTAAATATTGTTCTCACAGGATGAAGAGAGGAGAGCTGTTTGATTACCTAACCGAGAAGGTTACGCTCAGTGAGAAAGAGACAAGGTTAGTGTAAGGATTTCACCAAACATGTCAAGAACATGTACAGGTCATATTTTATCACAAAATCAAAGGTATACTTAAAAAAGTAGCAGCTTTACATTCGTTAATGGATATTTTGCATTGTAACATTATTTTCATCACAAATAAGCACATTCGCCTTTTCATTACCGTAATGTAAAAATATATTTTAATTAATAAGTTAAAGTGTTTGTTGTACTTTCTTTAATTCAAGCAGATTTAAAGAAATGTTCAGAGTTCATATAAGTTACTGGAAGTTCAACTGCATTTGTAGCAAAATCTTAATTTGTTTTAAACAACTAAAGTAATGACTCTTTCCTTGTTTTCTTTTTAAATAATAATAATAATTTTAAAAATAATGACGTAAAAGTGATGAACTTTCAGGGAACGTGAATGTGGCCAATTGTTGAAAGATTTAAATGCAGGAATGTATGATAAAATTATCATTTAAATTATATATAAATCGCTCTTATCTTTTTTGTCATCACTCACAAGTGCACTGTTTTGAGAAATCGAGATAAATAAAAACGCAACATGAAATAGAAGTCCCCAAAAATGTTCTGAATACCCTCGGACCTCCAGTTGTCAGATGTGATTATGATAACTCGTTGTAATGAATATAACAGAAATGATCACCTCAGAGAAGAAAGTACATGTATTGTATTTTGTGTTGCTTTTTTTTTCTCGTCTTGATTTCTCAGAACTTCTGGAATGAGCTCCTGCACTAATGTCTCATCAATGTCTTGATTTTTGGATGAAGTACAACCATAGCTCAGTGTACAACAGTGCGTTTTGGATATGTATTTGCAGCACAATGTTTTTATTTTGCAGGAAGATTATGCGCTCGCTGTTAGAGGTGGTTCAGTTCCTTCACTCACAGAATATTGTGCACAGAGATCTAAAGCCAGAAAACATCCTTCTAGATGACAATATGAACATCAAACTCACTGATTTTGGCTTTGCTGTGCAGATTGCACCAGGACAAAAACTTAATGGTAAGCAACTTGAAGTGTTTTTCTTAATATGTGTGTTGTGAGGTTTTTTTTCAGTGTTTATTTTTTGAGATTTAAAGAGTATTTGTTTTGTTATGGATAGGTATGTAATTGTAAAATAGTCACGATATTGACATCACAGGTCCCTGAACTGAATCAAATCTTAATCATGTGATGGCATGTTTTGCAAATGATCTTTTATTTTTTACTCTCGAGTTTCATGCTATCCTTATATGAGATGTTAATATGTTACATGGAACTGGAGGAGCTACTTGCTATTCGGTGTGTCCTCTGACCTTTAACCAGGAACAGAGTAGCTGCCGCTGTTCCAAGAACGTCCAATCAATTACATAAATGTGTCTTTCATACATAACTGATGAGAGAGATTTAATACACTTTACTATGAGACTGTAATAGGGTGAGTTTAATTAATAATAATAAAAAAAATATATTTGAATACTTAATATACAAGACATTCTTACATATATAATATTCTAATATAATATTATCCTAAAACTTAACACAATCTTTTTTATATTTAATAAATCATTATACAATATATAATTTATGTTTTAATATAACCAGTATTCTAATAACAGAGTGTTTGTTCATTAATATTTTAAAGTAATGCAATAAAATATGAATTGATTGATCGTAAAACAAGAACATGACATATTAGATTCATTTATGTTATAACATGCTGATATGTTATGATCCCAAATACATCACATGTTGTGCATGCATCATATAACAGACAAATATGTGTTTCATTAGAGCTTCCTTTGATTTTGTGTGTCACACATAGAGGTATGTGGAACGCCAGGTTATCTAGCCCCAGAGATTATCGAATGCTCTATGGATCCTCACCACCAAGGTTACGGGACCGCCGTTGATCTGTGAGTACACCCTCATATGTCACCCTAGACCACAAAACCTGTCATAAGGGTCAATTTTTCAAAATTTGAAATTTATGCATCATCTGAAAGTTTCATTAATAAGCTTTCCATTGAGGTATGGTTTATCGAAAAAAAAATGTCTTCAAAGTTTTAATATATTTGTGGTAGGAAATTTACTAAATATCTTCTTGTAACATGATCTTTGACCCATGCAATGTATTTTGGATATTAATACAAATATACCTGTGTCTCTTATGACTGGTGTTGTGCTCCAGGGTCACATATATTAGAGAAAGACTTTTGATTGCAGACTTTAAATGTAAGAGCTTGGTCTTAACTACCAAAGACAAGCTTATGAAACCAATTTCAATTCTACTTTTAAGTAGGGCTGGATGGAGAAATGGCACCGGTTCTTGTGTTTTTCAGCTGGAGCGCAGGGGTGATCATGTACACCCTTCTTGCAGGTTCTCCTCCTTTCTGGCACAGGAAGCAGATGCTAATGCTGCGCATGATCCTGTCGGGGAGCTACCAGTTCACCTCTCCGGAGTGGGATGACCGTTCAGACACTGTCAAAGACCTGGTGCGTCTGAAGCAGATCTGGGAATAGCAAATTAGTGCAATACACTCATTTAGTTCTACCAGCCAATGAATACATTCGCTAACCTGCACTCTTTCTCAGATCTCCAGGTTGTTGGTGGTGAATCCCGAGGTACGTTACACTGCCAGAGATGCCTTAAACCACCCTTTCTTCCAGCAGTATGTGGTCGCAGAGGTGCGACATTTCAGCCCGTACAGGAAGTTCAAGGTGGGGTCTATATAATTGAGAGTAATATGTAGTTATTGAATTAGTTAGCAATAAACAAAGCAGAGGAAAACTGCATGTTTGAATGAATCAGCGGAGCGAATGATTCAGTGGTCTATTAATAAAGCAAGCCTGTTCCTGAATGAATTATAATGATTCAATGATTCTCTTATTATGTCAACCTAATTGTAGTTTTAGTTTTTAAGTGCCCCTATTATGGGTAATGAAAGGTTCCTATTTTGGTTTTGGGAGTCCCTAACAACAGGTTGTCATGCATGCAAGGTCAAAAAACACTTTGTCTTATAATATGCCTTTATTTTTACCTTATTTGCTCGACGCCTCCCAAACGATTTGCTCAAAGATTCATTTTTCCAAACCCCTTTTTTGCATGATGCTAATCTGCGCTGATTGGTCAATTAGTCCCGTTTTCACTTCGTCTAGCCTATAATGCTTGATAAAGCAGTGTTTGAGAGAGCAGTTTATTGCTAACACTTATGTTTTTCAGGTAATCTGCATGACAGTTTTGGCAACAATGCGCATTTACTGCAATTATCGACGTGCCAAACCAGTTACCAAAGACGTGATCAAGAGTGACCCCTATGCAGTAAAGCCTATTCGCAAGCTCATCGATGCCTGTGCGTTCAAGATTTACGGACACTGGGTGAAGAAGGGCCAGACACAGAACAGAGCTGCCCTGTTTGAGAATAGTCCAAAAGCTATCTTGCTTTCTCTAGCAGCAGAAACAGATGATTCATCTCTCAGAATGATGTAATATATTATATGTAAAGCACATTACTGAAAACTGTACAGGATAGTATATTCAAGAAATGGTAATGACATCAATACCTCATGCTGCATGACATCGTAAGATATGAGAGTAAACGGACACTTTCATTTCAGTTGCATAATTCGCTTCTAACTTTTAAATGCTGTTACTGAAAGCTTATGTAAAACTGCACTGAACCTAAATACCAGAAGTTGGTAATGCAGCTCATGTTTATTTATTCTAATATGTGATAACTTATTTGAAATATTAAAAAATGAAACAAATTGTGTATACAAACTGGTTTTATGATGTTGTGTATAATGTGGGCAGCTATCCAGATCTGTCAAATACATGCTGATAAAAAGACTTTCTTTATCGATGGCCAGTCAAATATTAAATATTAAGAAGTAGAATTCATTAAATGTTGTCTGTTTTAGTCCAATCATTAATTTAAAAGAATGAACCGTTTAAAAGGATTATTCAAAAGAACAATTCCAATTGGGCCCAAATGTTTCATCAGAGTAGGATTTGGATTATTGGATTTCCGAATCAACTGATTCATTAAAAAGAACCAATCGATTTAAAACAAGGTAACCAGATTTCCAAGGTCTAGGCTGTTCATCATCCATGCTTGGCCCATCCATATAGGTGTCTCTCCACATGGTGTGCTATTATTATTCAAGGGATAAAACCCAGGGGTCAAGAAGGCAGCCACAGCATGCACAGTGATGCTCCAGACATCTGTTTCTCAGGACAGTGTGGAGGCCAAAGGGTTGTAGAGTGTCTGGTGTCCAAGATACAGGAGTTACTCCTCGAGTGAACACCAAACCTGCTCCTTGGGCAAACTCTTTTTACAGCTAAAATCTTAAATATATGTATACTGTGTACAAGATCAGAGAATACAAGGGCTCAGTGATATGTATATGTGTATGTAAATAATTACAGTAATATTACATTACATCAGTAATAATGTTATCCAACAATAAAAACACTTTAATTTTAATTTCCTTTGATTTAAAGTAGAAACAATCTAATAATTCCTAGATTTATCTTCATCAGAACTTGCACAGACACCTGAAGTCACCAGTGCAATATGAAAAAGCTTACATTTAGCGGATGGAAATATTACCATTACATTGATTTTGTCAGGAGAAAAGATGAAATTTTATTTCGGCATTACATGGCTTTCCCAACCACAAATTGTATAAAATCTTAAGACAATGAATTTGATTTCTTTTGATAAAATACATCATTGAATATAATTTTATACGGGTATAACAGAAATGATAGCTATTAGCTTCAAGCTACATGACAATTAATGAGATTAATGCAACACTTTTACTTAAATGTTACAGTTAATTACAATGAATCAGCAACTGAGCTAACTTCTGACTGGAGCCAGTGTGAATTTTGGCCAAAGGATGAGGCAGAAATAGGCTTTATTTTTAGTAGCATTTTTGAAGAATTTTATGGGGATGATATATATGCAACTTGTGTGGCGTGAAAAAAAAAAAAATAACTAGTACTGTACTGTTGCTATAAAGTAATATTACTTTTGAAGGAGTAATTAATGAGTAATATATTAAATCTTTTTGAGTAACTAGCCCAACACTGGTCCTGAAACTGGAATGCTCTTTTTGTAATACTAATTTTGGCCTGAGGGGTGAAATGCACTTCTAGCAGAACACCATATTATAGATTAAATGTTAAAACGGCTTGCCATATAAATTATAAGCAGTTGGTTCATTCTTATTTAAATTGCATTCACGGAACCTTTTAGCTTGCTCCTGGCACATTAACATACAACTATACATAGACATATAAAAAAATAAATAAGTATTTATATGTATATGCCACTATACGCTTGAAAGTAAATATTAATGAGGTTTCGTGACGCTCTAGAGATACGTCAGCACGTCAAAATTAATATTCATGAGATACGCGTTTCCACGTGTTCCTCTGTAGTTCTAGTTTTATACTTCCGCGGTTCCATGCGTCTGTTTTCATCTACAGTGAGATACAGCGATGGCTACTAAACGTCTAAATGGGGATCCTCCTGAGTCCGCTACAGCTAAGAAAACCAAAACAGACGACAGCGACTTTACTGGGGCTGTCTTTAAATCCATGCTAAAGGATTCAACTAAAGCGCTAAAGGGTAAGAGTAGTTTAGCTGGTCAGTCATCTGCTTACAGCTGAAAACCGCTCATTTAGGTTTTATTTGAAAATGCTCGATTCGTGTACATTGTAATTTTCTCTACAAGCTAAATATCACGCTTGCAGTGTTCGCTCCTCCAGACTTTTATTTTGTTTTTACATTTTATGGTGTTCAGAACTGTCTGTAGTTACAGTAAAAACGTTATTTTTTTTTACTGTTACATTAAAAACTGGACTTATGCACTAATTGAAGACACCTAAACCAAGCAACTGTACATAAATAATATATTATTTACGTATATTACTGTAAAAAAAACAAGCAAATGTTAACATTGTATTTAATCATAAACTTTCTTTTATATATTATGTAGGTTTGGAGACCTTCATAAGAATTGCGAAGAAACTTCCAAGAGCAGATATCCATGATGTTGTCGAAGGCTACATAAAAATCTCAGTTGAATGTTCAGAAATTTTCGCATTGCTTGGGGAAGAAAATAAATCTGAGTCTGAAGTAAGTCATCTATCTATCTATCTGAATGTAGAATTTAACATCATCTCAATAATAATTATGGACATTTTACATTAAATGTACATTTATGCATTTAACAGATGCTTTTATGCAACTTATACTGCATTCCCTGGCAATCAAACCCAGAGTTTGACTTGAATTGCTTTGCATTTTCCATTTACTTTAGTGTAAAATGTCTAACTTTTAAGAGTCCATCATCATAGTCAAGAAAAGGGGAGAATAGGCTTCCAGTTCATAGGAAATAAAAGGTGTAGTTGCCTTACATTGTGGTATTAACAATTTATTTACATTTTGGCGTATAAAGAAGTTTATCCAGGTGTTTCATGCATACATAAAATGTTTGTACTGTGCACACTATGCATGCTGTAGACTGCAGAAACAAAGAAATAGGCTTAGGCAGATGTTGCATGCTTACTTGATGCACAAAATATACAGTTGCAATTGATGATAATTAAAGAGTTCACTGTTTGCATCATTACTTTTGCGTCGTAATCCCAGTTTACATTCTGTTTGGTGTATTTTGTAGATGATGCTGATACTTCAGAGTCTAGAAGTGATTTTGCTGCGGACGGCCAGTGATCTGTCTCCGTTCAGCATGGTGGGCTCCAGCATAGTTAGAAAGACTGTGTCCACTCACATGAAACTTCTGCTCTCCTCTCTACATTCGGAGAATCACAGGTATTTCTTATGCTAATCTTAATATTTGCATTTACTTCATGGTATTTGTGGATTAATACGGTGCTACGGTGAAAGCAGGCAAAATGAATCATTTAAAAGGCTGTGAACGCACTGAGTGTACCTTCTTTTATGGACAGGTTTGTCCGCCAGTGTCTGTGTTTCCTGTCTGCTGTGGTATCTCAGGGTGCGGAGGCTGCGAGAGATGTCTTCAGTCAAATACACTTCTTTAAAGGAATCGTCAGCCTCGCACGGAGAAGAGACAAAACTGTAAGTGCTTTACAAACTGTAAAAAGCATGCATAACATTTGCATTTATCTATTTAGCGGACGCTAAAATGCAATTTAATAATTGTTTTAATTTTCCAGGGAAAGCCAGATGTTAGAATGGCTTACATACAGTTTATCCTTTCATTCCTGATGTCTGGAGACAATACAGCTATTGGCCAGATACTGGAGGCTAAAGGTATCCATAAACCCGGTCTGTGTTCATTATGAATTGTGCCTTTAAGTGGTCTTAAATTAATATTTTTCTGTCGTTCTTTAGATTTTTTGTCTGAAATCTTGACCACTGGTCTTAAGGAAGACAGATTATCCATCGTGAACCTTATTCTGTCCACCCTGCAAACCCGAGTAAGACCCTTCCTTATGAATGCCATTTACTAGTGAGGTGCTGTCCATAAATGTCATAACTTTTTTCATGTATTTGATCATAGGTTGTGCAGAATAAGACCATCACGAAAACTCAGAAGGTGCGTTTCTTTAGTTCTAACATCCTAGGACAGATTGCCTCTCTCTATAAATGGAACGGGTTTATGGATGTCAGCGTAGCTGAGAAAGAGGTACGGTGAAAGTTCAACAACATCATCTCTGACTCTGTCTCTCCATATACAGCATGGGTAATTCAAATCCCTGTTATATTACTTTCTAGACAGCGATGTTCCAATGTCTGTCCATTATCAAATAGATTTGTTTGTATTAGAATGATAAGTTTATGTTATTAATTTGAATAACAACAAATTATGTTGGGTTATGCAAAAATTGTGCATAACTTTTGTACATTTTTAATGTTAGTTAAAGGGTTATTTCACCCAAAAATGAAAATTCTGTCATTATTTACTCACCCTTGTGTCGTTCCAAACATAAGACCTTCGTTCATCTTCAGAACACAAATTAAGATATTTCTGATGATATCAGAGAGCCTCCACAGACAGCAACACAACTGAAATGATCCAGAAACGTACTAAAAACACTGGTAAAACAGTCCATGTGACATCAGTGGCTCAGCTTCAGTTTAGCAACGCTATGAGAATACTTCACATCCGGGGGAAAGCATGTGCATGTACTAAAAATGCAGTTGTTTACACCTAGAGGAAGGCGTACACTTATACATCTTCCGCCATTTTAAAGAGTAAGTCATGGTAGAGTTAAATTATGTTATTTTTGTTTTTATTGCACAAAAAAGGTATTCTCCTAGTGTTGCAAAACTTAAGTTGAGCCTCTGATGTCACACTGTTTTACTGGTGTTACAAAATATCTTCCTTTGTGTTCGGCAGAACAAAGAAATTCATACAGGTTTGGAGCTACTTGAGGATGAGTAAATGATGACAGAATTTTCATTTTTGCGTGAACTATTCCTTTAATGCATTTCTAACGTTAACTAAAGGAACCTTCAAAAAAAAGGGAATGCTGATTAAATGTTAATAAAATTACACATACAGTGATATAACAAGATGAAGAGCAAGAAGTTGTTGCTGCTGCATAAATCTTTTGGCTTCCTTAAAAAAAGATGGGGTGTTATAGACCCCAGTCAGCAGGAATGTTTGTATGGTTTTGTACAGTCATGGTTGTAAACTCTCTATAAACCATCTGCCTATACTTATTGAGTGTGGTTCAGAGGCCAAAATAGAGAAAACTAGAAATAAACAAAGTCAAAGGTTAACTTAACTGATAGCGTTGTCTATTTTATCCCAAAATTTCTGTTAAAATCACAATAATATTTGCTCTTTGTAAATTCTTTTGCCCATGATAATTGTGTAGTGAAAACCTGATATTGTGACAACCCTTGTAGGAAATCTTGCTTGTGACCTCTAGATAATTAAAAAGAAGTTCTTTGACATGTTCCTGTTAACAACAATGTAATTCAACTTCAGAAATCCTATTTCTGTTATAAGGTTGTAGGTAAGGGAAAATAAGGTCCAACTTTATATTAAGTGTCCCTAATATGTGTGCACTTAGTAACTAGATGTGTAAGTAGTGTGTAACCACAGTGTAAGTACACATTGGTACATGGTATCTACAGCTCTAATGTTTGTGTAACTACACACATGTAACAACTCACTGAATGTTATGTGTAAGTACAAATGTGTAACAGGACATTGGTTACACTTTTTGGTAATGAAAATACAAATGTGTTCAGAATGTCTTTAAGTTTTATGCATCCAACGTTTTTGTAGAAAAAGAAAGAGGAAGGTGAAGGTAAGCGTATTGTGAGGGAGCTGGTGCATAACTTCCTGCTGGACCTCTGCTGCTCTCGCAAACATGGCATCAGTTTTCATGACCCGAGTCTGGGGACCGTTGGAAGGCAAGTCTTTGATTCTTCAAGCTAAATTTAGTTGTAATGTATTGCCTGAGTGAAATGTGACTATACTAGCACAAAACCTTGTAAAAGAAGTGTGAAAGAAATAAAGTCAAGTCAAATGCTTTCCCCTCACCTTTGCCCTCATTGTACTGTTATCACCTCGTTGTACCCATCCAGAGCTGGAAACATTGTTCTTCTACAGTTCCTGGTGGGGCTGAAGCAGGCGACTGAGGATGAGATGGTAGCGGAGCTGGTTGTATGTGTTCTGAAGACCAGTCCTGATGTACTAACCAGATACTTTAAAGAAACCAGTTTCTCATTCAGTCCACGAAACAAGAGCACCTGGCTGGAAAACATCAGTCTACTCAAGAAAGTGAGCGTTTATCTGTGCCCTTCAGCAAATAGGAAATATACAGTAATTTAATAAAGGTATCAGGGACTAAATACAACCTGAATGATTTATTTATTTATTTATTTATTTTTAATCTGAATAAAATGAAAACTAAAAGACTTTCAAATCAAACGAGCCAATATTTTATTCACAATAGAACATAGATAGCATAACAAATGTTTAAACTTAAGTTTTCACACGTATCCACTAAATGAGCTCATTTTAACTTTGATAAAAGTATCCTGGTTTATACTGTGTCATGTGATGGAGTGCTTTTATTTAGTTTGAACTGTAATAACAAGGTTGTTTTACTTCTTTTTTTCAGTATTGATCATAATGGAAGTTAGAAATGCTTTACAGATATGACTTACTCATGGTTTGATATTGTCGCAGATTTATGAGGCCCAGCCGGAGGTGTCCAAGGCTTTCCAGATGAGTGAAATGATTCCTTTACCTCGTCTGCTCTCAATGGTGTTGGTCACGTCTTTTCCTTCAGTGTGCAATAAAGCCTTCTTCTCTTCAGGTCTCAAAGTAAGTGGTAGATTCAACCAATCATATCATCGCAAGCACAGTATGTTGCTGATTTTAGCATTAAAGGCCAATAGCGTTGTTTTTTGTTTTTTTTTAAAGATCCAAATTTAAAAAAAAGAAGCAGATGTGTTTTCAAAACAATCTGAGTTGCACATTAATGTTCAAAGGTTATGTTTTTGACAGAAGACTTCTGTGCTCACCAAGGAATTTATTTAATCAAAAATACCGTAAAACTGAAATAATGTGAATGTTTTCTATTTGAACATAGTTTAAAATGCAAGTTATTCCTTTAATGGCAGCGCTGAATTCTCAGCATCATTACTCCTTTCTTCAGGGTCACCTGAATAATTAGAAATCATTTTAATACGCTCAATAATTTTCTGCTGAAGCAAAATGTCTCATTACTATTAATGTTGAAAACAGTTGTGCTGTCAAATGTAATGTTTTGTGTTAAATTTGAGATTTTTTCAGTCTTCTCTTTTAAAACAATACCATTTATTTAAAAATGCACTGTAATTACTGCCACTTTTAGTCAAATATATTGGATCCTTTGTTAAATAAAAGTATTAATTTGTTAAAAAAAAAAAAAAAATCATACTGCCTTCAAACTTTTTAAATGCTTAAATGACAACTTGTTCACTTGTGCAGTAAGGTTATTACCGTTCTTTAACATTATTTGAAATATTTCTCGTTTCTCTAATAGTTACCTAACTTAGCGGTGCAGCACACAACAATGTCCCTCCTGGCATTTTTTCTCAAGCGAGCCCAGAAAAACATTGAGCACTGTCTGGACAAAACAGTGTGGGAGAGTTCAGACATTTACAGCCCTGCCGTGATGGAGGAGTTTGTGCAGCTTTACAGAGAGGCACTGGGCAAGGTGGGGATGATGGGAAAACAGAAGGAACGGAAGGGTTATTATATTATCATATTATTTCACAGTGAATATTTATCCCTTTGCTCCCGCAGATCCTGCCGGACATGGTGTCCATTGTTTCCAGCTGGCAGTCGCACTCAAAGGAGAAGGAAGATGCAGTAAAGACGACGGGCAAAGAACACTGTAATAACCAATTAGTTGGTGCTCTTTTAGCTTGTTATTGTTCAAACACAACAATTCTGAAATGCTTTTTGTCAAACAGCACGGCAGGACGATCCACAGCTCATCCTGGTGAAGGCTCTGCTGCTGCAGGTGATGTGTTTGTATCAGAGGGTGGTGCCCCACCTCGTCAGCCAGAGCAAATTCGACTTTAGCAAACTCCTGAAAGGTGTGACGCATTGATTGAGAACAGATATAACAAATATTGTGCGTTCACCTTCTAATCTGGTATAGAAGGAGTAAGTGACTAATTAAAACATTTGCAGGCATTGTGACAGAGAGTGGAATGAAACAGGAAGTTCCTCCAGTTCTACAGTATCAAATTCTACAACTGGCTTTGGAGCTTCCTGCAAGCAAATTCTCCTGGTTCCGTGTTCAGGTAAAAACTTTTTGTAAGGTTTATTTTTAATTCTTTGCGATCACATTGTCTCCAACATTTGATGTTTTTCAGAATGTGTATTTTGTTTCTTTTAAGCTTAAGATCATTATGTTTTCACTTTTTTTCCCCCCCCAAAACACAGGATCTACCAGATCCAGATCCTGAGAAAGGAGAGAAATCTGTCTTCTATCTGTTACTTAAAATGTTTGTAAGTAGTAACAGTAACTACTTGAAGACTTCAACCAGGATGCTAGTCCTAAAAGTAAGTTTCATGCTCCTAACAACAGAAAACTGCATACAAAACCAATATTT
>JAUMHE010000067.1:2703380-2714323 GCA_032359235.1 Enteromius mattozi | reverse complement strand
TATTAAAACAATAAAAGGCTTGAACTACTTCAGACTACTTGTAATGAATCTAAAATATATGAAAGTCTAATGTTTATGAGTACATTACAGAAAATAATGAACTTTATCACAATATGCTAATTTTTTGAAAAGGACCTGTATATGTATTTTTATTTTTTTCATGAACAAGCTATCATTTTCATATCATTTTTGTTTGTATGTTGCATCCCTGTTACCTATTACTATACTTGTGATTACGTATTCAAATAACTCGCTCTGAACGATAGCTGTTTTAAATCTAAATTTCTTCCCCTCCCCAGAGTCGTTGGTTTCTCTCCTGCTTATGCTGGTGAAGAAATGTCCTGAAGTTTGTAACATCAATCACTTCCTTGTGCTTCTTGGTGCATATGGAGCTTCGCTGAGCACAACAGGTAGACGTGTCCATTAGACATGGTTCATTTGATTTGGATTGTCAATGAAGACAGTTATGTGATTAGTAAAATCTTTTGATTTTCACAGATCAGAAGATTTTACTCCTGCTCCAGGAATATGAGAAGAACAACATTAGTCTTGCAGAGTTTCAGTACGTTTTCAGCATGTTTCAGCTCACGTGATTTCCATTAACAGAAAATGGTTGTATTAGTGCAAACGTTATTTGTGTCTATTTGTTGTCAGGTATGTGCTCTGGGGCCCTGCCGCGGTAGAGCACCATAAAGCCCGGAAGAGCCTGGGACAGTCACTGTGGCAGAAGCCCAGCTCAGAGCAGCTGCTGTCACTGCTCACTGCAGAAAGGATGTTAAACACCATCACACACTTCCCACAACAGCGATACATCATCCCTCGGGTACTAAAAGGCTCATAGACTAAATAACATACAGTATTAGATAGTTTTCTATTATATCTGCCTTTTAAAGGACTGTTTACTCACTCCCAGGCCATCCAAGATGTAGATGTTTGTTTCTTCGTCCAAACAGATTTGGACAAATTTAGCATTACATAACGTGTTCACCAATGGATCCCAACAAAAGAAGAAATTTTGAAGTATCATGAACTACCATTAAAAACAATTCATATGAATAGCTTTGTTTGGAGAACACACTAAAAGTTACTAGACCGCTAATATGCTTTTGCTGTATTAAAAGGTTCAACATGTAATTGAGAATTTCCTATAAAAAGAAATCATGCCGGTTTCGAAAATTAATAGATTTTCATTTTGTGCTGTTCCTTTTCTGTTTATTATGTAAAAATAGGAAAAATAGAATGTTTTGTACACTTTTAAATGCTACATCTATCACTTTTTTTTTTTTTACAGGAGAATAAAAACTTGTTCTATGCAGAGGAAGGCAATCATTCTCTAGATTTGTCATCTCTGTATGACCCCTGCTTCCTCCTGCCTTTGTTCAGCTTCATCCTGAGGCCAGGTAACCTGATGAGACATGCCCATTATGCTTTTTATTTGCTTATTTGCAATTTGAGTGTAAACATTTACATTTACTTCACCCTTTGCCTACAAACCTGCTTCTTGATGGTCATGCGTTACATTGACTTTTGTTAACCTGTGCTGTCTTCTGTCTCTCTCTGTTCAGAGTGTGCGGTAGACTGTCAGAAGTTTGTTTCCAGTCATGCTTTGGGCATCACAGTGGCGGCCCTGAGCAGCCATGACCCTAAAGTAAGGGCCGCAGCGTACCAAGTACTGGGATCCTTTTATCAACACCTCGAGGGCGCTCGCTTCAGAGAGAAGAAACCGGTAGAGAACTTTCACTGTCTACTATTGCCACACAACGACTCTGATTATAATAATATAATGATAATATAATAATATAAATAATAATAATATAATAAATATACAAATATATATAATGCTGAGAATACAGGTTCGCATCACAGGAATAAGTTACATTTTACAGTATATTTAAGAAAAAAAAACTTCTTATATATTACTGTATCACTATCTCATTTTTACAATATTGTTTACTAATACTAATATTATTTTGTATTTTTGTTCAAATAAATGCAGGCTTAGTGATCAACAACTTCTTTCAAAAAGAGACTTAATATGACTCAAATTTTAAATATTATAAAATAATATAGTATAATGTAATGTATAATAAATAATATGTTGTCCATATTTAATATCCAGATACTGTACTTGCTTGACACTGTGAAGAACGGGATCCAAAAGCAAAATCTACGGATGCCAAATGTGCACGTGGCCTACATAACCAAAGTTGCTCAGCAAATCTTGAGACCTGGTGAGTGAGTTCATAGTCATATACACATCACATTTTAATGTGTAAGTTTGCCAAAACCAAGAATTCAACTTTTTTCCCCCCACTGCAGAGGAATACATGTACTTGGTGGTAAACCAGTTTCTTTTGGGAACTCAGTTTCTGGATCTCAGGAGGGTTCCTGACTTCTTCAGACTCTTCTACAGTTTTGATATGGAGGTAATGAAACATCATATATAAAGACGACATAGTGCGATCATATGACCTGCTTAATGCTACTATTAGACAACTTTGGTTATGTAATAAATTACTTGTAGGTACAAAATGTGCTTATACAGTATATATTCATAAATGTACTGTGATGTAACTACTAAGAAATGTCTGCAACCAGCTGATGTTTTGCTTGCTAAAGTCTCAAACAATGATACGTCTTGTTTCTCTGTCCAGCGCAAACTAGAGCGCGAGTGGGTGTTGAGCGTGTTGGAGGAAGGGGTTCGGGACAAGCACTGCTATGAGATCTGTGAGAAGCAAGGCATCTATCAGACCCTGCTGGGTTTTGCGAGCACGCCGCTCTGTGACCAAGCCTCTCAGGTGCATTTGGAGCATTTGACCCAAAATCTGTGTCTGTTTTTGTTTAAATGTGGTGTTAGTGAGCAAAGCAACATAATGTAGGTTCAATTAAACTTTAATGTGCTTCCAGTGTGCTCTTTCCTGGTCTAAATAGGACGCAGAAGGAGAATTTTAACTACTTGCAGAATACTATGAGATCTAAAAATGTAAAAAAGTAATTGGTAACACTTTAGTATAGAGACCAGTTCTCACTAGTAACTTGTTGCTTATTAGCGTTCCTGTTATTAACATATTTGCTGTTTAGTAGTACTTATAAAGAACATATTTTGCATGACCTTGTTAAACATCCCTAATCCGCCCCAATACCTGAACTTTACAACTACCTTACTAACTATTAATAAGCAGCAAATTAGAAGTTTGAGGCAAAACTCATAGTTAATGTTTTGTTAATAGTGACAGTTGGATCTTAAAATAATGTTAAAATAATATCTTGATTATTTGAAAACCTTATACTTTGTATTGTAATGTATGTAATGCTTTTTTTGCCCTAATCAAGAAAAAATATTTATCTAATTTAATTTAGTCTTTACTGGTCTAAATAGGTTACACCTGAGAATTTTGAGTATTTGCAGAATACAATGAGCTCTACATATTATCTACAAATATTTTTATATTGGTTGTAATAATATCATTATATTTTTATGTTTTAAAATGTTTAATATCCTTTTCCCCAGACATATATTAAAAACCTAAAATTCAAATTCTTTAAATGATTCTGAAAAACTTTTTAAGATGTCCTTGTTACCCATGTTACAGTACATTACTTTTATAATAACAATTAATTATGCATAAATACATGCAAGTAAGTGCAACCAAAGAATTCAAGTGTGGTACAAGTTTCCTAATTGTCACAGATAGTACTATACTTATATTAGGCATTATTAATATGGCTTGAAATCCATAGAAAAACTGTTAATTTGACTAAATGTTCTGCTCTGCTGTTCCAGATTCAGATATTGAATGCTCTGCGGCAGACCGCTCGTGTGAACAAAGCAGCTTACAACCTCACGAAAGAACATGGAGTCTTAACGTGGATATTACAGCTAATAGACAAGAGGTGAGGGGTGGATTTTGCTTAACAGGATTTAAGCACTGGTGTGTGTGCCATACTTCATTGCCCCTGCAGTAACTGATTGTATTTGTTTCCTGTAGGTCTTTTGACAGCAGGTTGTTGAGTTCTGTCATTGAGTTGCTTCATGCTCTGTGGTTCACTAATTTGGGTAATAAAGAAGGTAAACCAGAAGCAAACAGCACTACATCAAAGCAGCCACAGACTTCAGGGAAATGTCTTCCTCTGCCAATCATCAATGAGTTCCTGTGCACGCTTCTCACCATCATCAGATACCTGCGGTAAGACCATATATGATCAAAGATCTGCCTTACATGCTCGATTTGTTCAATGACTCCGTGATTGGTCGATTCATTTAAAGCAAAAGTACGCTAACATCTCCTAACTTTATAGTTGTCTGTCTTGGTGTGAACAGGGTTTCACTCATCATCTTTTACGAAGCCTAAATTACATTACAAAAGATTCGTTAAACAATCAATACTGAAATGTGGGATGTTAAACATGCAATCGCTATTCATCAAATGCAGAAATCTAGTTTTTAATTTGGTGTTTGCTTTTCTTCTGTTCCTGATAAGGAGTGGTGTGAACACACTTCAGATGAAGGCATTCCTGCACACACTGTCCTCTGTACTGGTGCATTGTGGGACGGCTCTGAATGCTTACAAGGAGGCAGGCTGGCTGACACTGCACCCACAGAAGCTGTCGTGCTCTGAAGTCCTCAGTCTCCTGAAGCGCTGGGCAACACTGTCCCGCGACGCCTCACTGCTGTCTGCTCTGCAGACTCTCATCAACAAACACAAAGTCAAAGAGCTGATGGGTAAGATTCGAAACTAGTCAAACTAATATTCCCGCTTCAGTACAGGTTAAAGGCAGAGTTCTGTCATTCTTTATTCGCTGCCACGTCATTGCTTTTTTTTATATATACATCTGTGTATTTATATATATATACCTTTAAAAATACATTACAATACACACACATACAGTATGTAAACAAACTTATATTTTGAATGTGATTAACCGCGATTAATCATTATGCAGCCCTAATATGCATTTATTTTGTTTAATTCATCTTTATGCACTGGATAAAAGTGACAGAAAAGATTATATATTGTTACATAATTTATTTTTAAAAAATGCTGTTATTTTGAACTTTCTGTGTATCAATAAGCATAATCTAACACTGAAAACTGGAGTAATGCCTTAGCTTCAGCTTTGCAATTACAAAGTACACAAACATTAAAATATATTAACATAAGCAGGTGTTATTTTGACTTGCTGTAATACTTCCCAGTATGCAGTATCTGTAGTTTTAGTCCAAAACAATGCAGCCTTGGTGAGTAAGAGTGACTCCTTTCAAAACCATTAAACAAATCTTTCCAACCGCAAACCTCTGAACAGTAGTGTACATGGCCAGTCCTTGGCCTTGTGGAAGCTAGATGAATGCACAGATCACGTGTTTTGACACATTCTTGTTCCTAACTAAACATTTCTTGTGTTTATTCAGGCTCTGGAAGAGAGAAAGGGCAAGGAAAATGCCACTCAGCGAAGCACGCTCAATATCAAATGGAAAAACAGACAGAAACTGTTGATGCACAAGGGGAAAAACTAGAGCAGGCTTTGCTGGACGAGTGTAAACCGCTTCTTAGGAACATCCTCGTATACTGGGAACCCAAAGAGAAAGAGGTTTCCTGTTCCAAGCCTGAACCCTTCACTACAGACTCGAGCAACCTAGATGATGCAACTGCTTATTTAATTCTCAAGTGGGCCCTCAAGACATTGACGGAGAGTCCTTATGATGACAGCAGCACCTTAGCTGTATTAAAATGGTTCAGTAGCATCATACTCCCGCGTACAAGTATCATAGATGCTATTCTGATGGATGAAGGCATAAGAATGGACTTCCTAAGATTATATCACCAGACATGTGACCACAAAGCTCAAGAACATGGCTCAGCAGTGGACACCCTGCAGCTGTTCTCTAGAGTCATGGTCCATTTACTGGAGGCACACAGCACTTCTCTGAATGGCTTTCACCAGACGGTGTTAAGAACCTGCTTTATTACAAACACAGATGATGATGATGCCAAGAGAGGTAAGGTTACAGTCAGAGAGCACTGCAGTCAATCCCATTCATGTCCTCTGTAGAGAAATGATTTTTTAGCATTTAGATTTCTAATTAAGTGAACCAAGTGTTACTGTATTTAATAAAGCAAGCAAGCAAGCAAACAAACAAACAAGAACAAAAAAATCACATGTCCTTGTGATGAACTACACTACCCATAATCCTGAAAAGCCACCAGAACCAATCAGAACGGTTGCTGGGAAAGACGAACTCTAAAAAGGAAATCTCTGCAAAATATCCAGTCCCATGAAGCACTGTGATGTCATGAAATAGAGTTGCCCATTGAAAAGTCTTAAACTGAATTCATATACTGTATAAGCTGCTTGCAAATATATTTGAATATATCCAAAAACACTACTGGGGTCAGATTTTTAAATGCTTTTGAAAGAAGTGTTATGCTGAAAATGGCTGCGATTTATTTGATCATAAATACAGTAAAAAAAAAAACAAATAATGTGAAAAAATTATTAAAGTTTCAAATAACCATTTTGTATATTTAATATATTTTAAAGTGCCCCTATTATGGGTAATGAAGGGTTCATATTTTGGTTTTGGGAGTCCCCAGCAACAGGTTGACATATATACAAGGTCAAAAAAAACCTTTCATTTTCTTATAATATGCATTTATTTTTACTTTACTTTACAACTCCCAGCAGATTCGCTCAATGATTAATTTTTCTAATTTGCAGTGATTGGTCTCATTTTCATTTCCTCATGCTTTTAATGCCTGATAAAGCAGTGTTTGTGATGCTTTGTGTACAGCGTTACCAGGGAAACCACTATTTTTACTGCTCCAAAAGCAGCACCTAGTGGTGAAGATTGAATTTGCATTTTCGTTCAGACCAATGAGAAAATTTGTTTCAAAAACGACTCGTTACAATGATTCAGAGTCGACTTTTTGTTTTGAGAGACAATATGTTTATACACGTGCACTTTCAGATTCAAAACTTTGCAGCATGTTTTCATTCACATTACCCACTGCATGAAAGATTATTTTCAAAAATCCGTAATAGGTAATGTAATTTATTCCTGTGACGCAAAGCTGAATATTCAGGCATCATTACTCCGGGCTTCAGTGTCACATGATCCTATTGTGCTGCTTAATATTTTTGTAGAAAACTATTCTTGTTGAAAATCTAAAAGAAAATTGAAATAGATATTTTTGTAGCATCATAAATGTGTTTAGTCATGTTTGATCTATATCATGCGTTCCAGTTGAAAAAAAAAAAAAAGACTCAAAACGACTGAACATTTTTTCTAATAATCGGTGACTAAGAAGTCAATAGTTTTATATTGTGAAGTCGTTTTCAATTCAGTTACATTACATGCAGCTTTTATTGGGTTTAAATCACTCTAATTCTATAAGTTACAGATTTCATATTTTATCTCTGGTACAAGTTTCATGAAGATTTTTTTTTTAATCCTTATGAAAACATAGGAAAAATACACGTGGAACTGTAGTATTATTGCTCTATCATCTCTATATCCGGCATTTTTGTTCTTTTTCCACTGATGTAATGTTCTATGTTTGTTTTGTTGACAGAAAGCGGTCTGAAATTGCTCTCGCTGTACATCTATGAGCTCTGGAGCGGAGCCCGGTCACCTGACCTCCTGCTGACCCATGCCAGACTGCTGTGCAACAGGACAGGCGTCAGAAAACCCAAACCTCACGTCCTGCACATGTGTAAAGACATTCTGTCTGCCGCTCAATCCTGACATGCTGCCTGGTCTATGACATTACATCGTTTTACAAAATAATAATAATAAAACATTGAATGGATCTTTTTGTAATTTTGTAGTGGTTTAAAATAAAAAAGATCGTCAAACAGGTTTGTGTGAATAATTTAGTCAAATTTAGTACAATGATCGTATTTAAGGAAGTGTATTATTATATAGCACCATTATTTAGTAGTTCTTTACTAACACTGACACATCCCAACATCACCCAGTATTTGTCTATCATCAGATCAAAACAATGCAAAATCAAAATCTAGAATATATTCTCAACATTTGTAGTTAATACTTGTTTTAAATTTGTAGAAATGTTATGCACACCTAATTTTTTTCATAATTAAAGTTTTTATAAATAAACCGACACATTCATCGTGATATTGTGGTTTAATGGCAGATGCTCAGCAGTTACAGATTCTACGCTCTCTTCTGTCACTTACAATTAAATATTAAACACATCATCATGGGTTTAGTGTCTTCTTGAGGTTGCTTCTTAGTTGCTCTGTATCGTTTCGGAGGAGATCCGTAGCTTTTCATCAATGGCAACCCAGATTTTTTGACATGAGGACCCCTGCATAAACACATAAAAAAAAAATAGACTGCATAAAATATTTGTTCATTTCTTAATCATTAATGTCCCAGCGGCTATCTAGAAGCCTTTTTAACCAATTCTCTATAGATTAAACAATGGTAATATAAAAGCACTGTATTGCAGTGCATTCTTTTAGTTTTTAGAAAAATAATGGAATACATTTGCATACATTCAAAGTAAACATTTTGTAATAAATAAAAAAAAATGTTATGCATGACAGAAAAAAAAAAAAAATCATGCTTACCTCTGAAGTTGCCTTGAGTGCGATATAAGTGACAAAATCAAGAAGAAAAACCCAATAAAGGCTACTAGAATGATCCAGAATATTATGACAATTGAATCTAAGATAATACAAAAATAGAGTTAGCCATTAGATTATCTGAACTGTGATCAAAAAGAGGATGTCAAAGTAGCTCACATCTGTTGTACTTCAGTGTACTGGCATTCACGAAGACTGGATCTATGTAATCGTAGTAGTACTCGTAGTCCCACACATATTCTGATGACTTTGTGGAATTCTTCATTTTATCTTTCGATTCTGTGATTCAGTGCGAGTCTGAGACAGCAGCAAGAGCCGCACTGATTTTAAAACACTGTGAAGCCACATCCCCCTGAGAAAACTCCTCACTCAATTTTAACAAGTGTCTTTCTCTTTAGTGTTAGGTTCAGTCCATCCAAAAATATTAATATTATGTAAATCTGATCATCTGAGCAGTAAATACCATGTGAGGGATTAATCACTAAAGGCAGCAAACATGGAAAAAAATGAGCAATTATGCAAGCAAGTGTAAATTAATAAGCTCATGTATGTATATATATATATGTATAGACATCAGCTTGACTGATAAGCTAGTACTAAATATGATGTTGACACTAATTTTTCAAAAATAAAATAAAATAAAATAATATAAAATAGAAATCAGTAAATGTAAATATAGCATACAAACATAAAAACTTTTAGTAAATTATTTGTGCCCTAGTTCACGCAACGCGTTGTCTATCCTAATGTTTGAAACCATTTCTGTAATTATGTAATGCATGTTTTAATGTATGCTTTTATTATGTTTATGCTTAATTATGTGTTTAAAATGATTCCAGTCACGGAAAAAATGTTTTTTATTAATCTGTAATAGAACAAACACAAACCTATAAATGATGTCATATTAAGTTGACCAATAGTGAGTGAGATACATGAATGCTCCCGCCTCCGCTGCGCGAGTCATCCAATCACAGGAGGCGGTGTATGTTTGAAACGGCCAGTATCAGATCACATTACACGGACTTCATTGCTTACAGCTGAGTACATTGCCGAAGTTTCGTTTTCAGCCAAGGCATTTCTTCGTGCTTTTATAATTAAAACTTTGGATCCTCAATCAGTATTAAAAAGTCGGTCGGAGTATAAAGTATTCGGACATTGTCAATGGACCGCATGTAACAATTTTAAAAGCAAACTAATATGTGATAAGAGAGTTTGGCTTATTTATTGAACCGTTTTAAAGGAGTTTTACACTATGGCGGATCTAAACGCGAGTTGTTTGACCTCTCGAGCAAAGAAAGTCAACAACAACAGCATTTCAGTAGCAGCGAACACGAGGAGAAAACCCCGACAGAGCAGCAGAAGAGACCTTCACAACCGGGTAACTTTCTGATCAGCACGACACAATCAATCCTGTGCTGTTTTCTGTAACGTCAGTGCAGAGCAGGCCAGAGAACGAGTCTTCCTGTTTGTACGTCGCTTCTCGTGCAGTCACGCAGTTGTTTAGCGCATTGTGTATCAGTCACATCTAACCAAATGCACGCCCTGTTTACCAGCGTGCTTCACATGCACGAGGTGATTATCTGTATCAAATAGTTCATGAAGCTGCATTATGATTGCAGGTCGTCTTGGAGAAGGTCCTGGGCATCACTGCCTCCAGCAGCAGTGCTTTAACCTGTGACCCCAACACTGGTTTGGTGGCTTATCCTGCAGGGTAGGACTGTTTCTATACATGCATCCTGTGCTCAAGTCCATACAGTACTCTCAAATTAAATTAGCCATTTACTCACCCTTTGTTGTTTCAAACACGAGTTTTCTTTGTAAACTGCTTGCTCCTTCTAATGGAAGTGGTTGGGGACTAAATGTCATACTGACAAATAAGTAAATTAGTTTTGCTTGCTATATTAGTTGTCTTCTGGATCCATAACTTTGTGTGTTGATGAGACAGAACGAAATCTTACTTTCATTGTAGCTGTCAGATATTGTGCTCTGGTGTCCGTGATGTTCATCATGAGTAGGGGTGGGTGATATGGAAAAAAATATCATGTCACGATTTTTATCCCGATTCTTTTTCAAGTTGGTTTTTTAAGACTATTTTGCAAATTACAGAGTTTTTTTTTTTTTTCAAAAATATCAGGATTTTATCATGATTCTTTGTCATTGATTTTACAAGCTGTCTGAGCAGTACAGACAAACTAATTTGCCTTTTTTATAAAAAACAAAGCCTTTCAAGGGAACAAAGTATAAAATAAAGAAGGACAGATATTTAGGCCAAAATGAGCAAAGATAAAAATCGTTGTCATTTAATCTTTGTTATTCGAATAGATACACATTAC
>JAUMHE010000067.1:2688061-2700988 GCA_032359235.1 Enteromius mattozi | reverse complement strand
TGAGACGGAGATGATAAAATAGCACGATACTACGATATTCCTTAAAAAGCAGATCGTGGAGAAATTTTTATCGTCCAGGATCAAAAATCATCATATCGCCTACCCCTAATCATGAGACATGGGAATCAATAGCGCATGGTGCTAATTTTTGTGTCAGAGCTTGAACAACTTCAGTTTAATTCTTTTTCTTTTTTATGACATAATAAGAGTGTTAGGAAAAAAAAAAGGACTTTTATTATCTCTCCTCGTTCACTTTCATATGGAGAAGCTTGCAGACATTTTTCAGAAATTTACCGTTTAATGTTAACTTAATTTAATGTACTTTTTTGGAAGATTTTAGTGCTGTCAGCGGTTAATCATGATTTCTAAAATAAGTTTTTGTTTGCTTAATGTGTGAGTGTGTGTACTGTTACATATGCAAACACATGCATGTACATAATTAAAAATTTGTTTTTATATATTAAATAAATTTATATATACTTTAAAATGTATATATTTTCAAAATACTGTTTGTATTTATATATACATAATCAGTACACTACAACACAAACCTTTTGTTTTGGGTTCAATTAATCAGCACTAGTACATTTTAATCTAAATATTTTGCAATATTTCTTTTATTTTGATCAAATCAATGCAGCCTAGTTGAGCATAAGAGACTTCTTTAAAAATGTTTGATTAGTAGTGCAAGTATTCAATAATACAAATTTGTCTTGTAAGTTACTGTAGTAAAAGTCATGTGTAATCCGTAAACTGTTTTATGTTTCAGTTGTGTAATCGTCATCCTGAGTCCAAAGAAAAATAAGCAGACTCACATATTTAATACATCCAGGTAAAGAACGTGCATCTTTAATTTCACAGCATGATGTCGTACATTTTCACTGAATTAAGTCTGAATCCTGTATTTGTTGCTCAGGAAAACCTTCACTGCCTTGGCTTTCTCACAGAATGGAAAATATTTGGTCACTGGTGAGGTAAGTGCTCTGAGATGTTTTATGAGGGCCAAAACAATGACGACTGTGCTAAATGCCCTTCTCCGCAGCATTTAAAACGGGCCAGGAGGCAGTCTGTCATTGATGCGCATGGTTATTATGTATATATGTGTTAGAGGAGTTATGCCTGGGCTGCTCGGACATCTGTGCTGTGCGTTCCGACACATTCCAGCTCCCTGGTTGCCATGGTGAGGCCCAGTGTCTGTCCCAACTTGGTAAACCAACAGAGAATTGCTGTAGCGACAGCAGATCACAAATGCATTGCAGTGCCTGCTTTGCTTTTTAGGCATCTGACTAATAAAGGTGGATGTTTTACAGGGGAGTTGGCAATAGGGGTATTTCAAAGAATAGATGAGTTTTGGTATCATTTACTGTATGAACTTTCCTCAAAGAAACAATAACCTCAGATGGTTTTTGGAAAAGCGTGAGGGTGACCACAGAGCTTTCATTTTTGTGTGAGCTATCGCTGTAGGTTTGAGTGGAGTCTGAGGACTCCTATCACTGCAGTGTGTTAGTCATCGTTCAAACTTGTGAAAACCACATGTTGTCCTACATTCTGACACGCAGCTTTATTTATTAGTGGCTGTTTCCGCTCGTGCTTTTCCTCGTCATCTGACCTTGTTGAACACTAAAAGTAAATAAAAATAAACACTGGAATTTACTGTACACTAGAAACTATTTCTGAAAAGCTTCTAAAGATTTCTAAAAATGCTTGAATTACCTACTACGTTTGTCTAAATTAAGACACACACACGTATGTGACTGTAGTATGTGTGTATATATATATATATATATATAGATATATATAGATATAGATATAGATATAGATATAGATATATATATATATATATATATATATAATAAAATAATACAGTTATGCTAAATGTAGGCTAATTATTTTCTCATGCATTTGTCAAATCAGTTTTGTTATTGTCATGAACCAAACCCTTTTTTTTGTTGTTGTTTTATCATTCTCTGCTGAGATCTTGAGAGATTTATTTGATTTGGGTTGCAGTTCAATGGCTCACATCAGATCACTTGTAAGAGAAATGAAGTAAAATATATACACACACATAATAAATAGAAACAGTACACACAAATTATGTAAACACACTTATTTTGGATGAGATTAGTCGTTTGACTGGTTTATTCACAGTGCTTTATGGGAGTGGGTCAGTGCTAATTTTGTTTTGTGATTGTTGTATATGCTTGTTTCATTTATCTTACTGGTGGTGGTTAATAAGTAAAGAAATAAAATAAAAATCAGTTCCCTAATGAATGACTTCTGCCACCACTGCTGTTGGTATATTGTATAGTAGAGTAGATATACTGTGTCTAGGTTTGGGGTCTGTTTTGTTTTGTGCGTTGTTACTATCAGTAATTTGTTCACTGTCTCTCTCCCTGTTGCTTGGCAGAGCGGGCACATGCCCTGTGTGCGGGTGTGGGACGTGGCAGAGCGGACACAGGTGGCAGAGGTCCAGTGCCATAAGTACGGGGTGGCATGTGTGTCTTTCTCCCCCAACGGAAGTTATATAGTGTCTGTGGGATACCAGCATGACAGGACAGTCAACGTCTGGGAGTGGAAGGTGGGTATCAAATCCCAGCAATGGACCTAAGATAATGACCCGACTGATATTGGACTTTAATAAGAGTACAAAGACTCTTTGTGAGTTTGCTCAGTCCTTCATGTGCTTAGTTGTAATTATGGTATTTCTGACTCTTGAAGGGGACGTTAAACTCCTGATGCACCACTCGAGTCGTATTTTTGATGACACTGTAGTATCTTCCGAATGAAGTTCTCAGTTCATAGGGAGCAGTGAATACTGCATAGGGGCCCTGTCAGTCGGAAGGCAGCTTGTGAGTCTGGTTTACAAGAAGTAATACTTTTAAATCTTTTCTTTGCTTGTAGAAGGGGACTGTCATCGCATCCAACAAGGTGTCCAGTCGTGTCCTTGCTGTATCTTTCTCAGAGGACAACAGCTACTTTGTAACCGCAGGGAACAGACATGTGAAGTTCTGGTACCTTGATGCCTCAAAGGAAAGAAGGGTGAGACACTTGGCACATGTTGCCACAGAAAAATATAAATCTAATATTTCTGTTAACATGCTACTGTAATTTATTCCTGTGGAGGTAAAACTGAATTTTCAGTCTTCAGTGTCGCATGATATTTAGAAATCATTCTAATATGTTCTGGTGCTCAGTTATTAATAATGGCTTGTGTTATCATCAATATTAAAAACAGATTTTGCTGGTTAATATTTTTGAGAAACCTGTGATGCATGTATTTTAGGATTCATTGAGGAGAAAGTTCTAATGAAACACTTTATTAGAACTAGAAAATATTTTGTAACATTAAAAATGTCTTTTACTGTTCCTTACATTTAATTTGATGCATCCTTGTCTAATAAGTCATTTCCTCTTATTCATATATAATATAATATAAATACCATTGGCGTAAGTTGGGAAAAAAAAAGATTAGTGTATTATGGTTTCCAAAAACATCAGCAGCGCAACTGTTTAACATTGGTTATTAGATATTTCTTGAGCCACAAATTGGCATATTAGAATGATTTCTGAAGGATTATGTGACATGATTTATAACTAGAGTAATGATGCTGAAAATTGCATCAAGGAATAAATTACACTTATAATAAACCAAATTAAATTTAAAATATATTTATAAAGGTAAGGTAGGAAGAACAAGTATAATTAGTAAGCATTACTGTATATTAGTGTGCATGTGCAACTAGTTATAGTAAATTAGGCTAATAATCATAAGTTTTAATTTTTAGGCCAGTGTGTGCTGATTCATTGCTAATTGGTTTCTATACACAACCTAAGAATTTCAAGTGTGCTAATCTGAATTGACGTGATCAGTGGCATTTCCTGTGTTTCTCCACATCCTTCTGTGGCTGCGGGCTTGTTGTTTTACCAGATGGAGCATATAACACTTGCTGTTCTTTTTGTTTAAATTTTCTTCATGTTCTTGAGGCATTTGTGAAGATCATCACCTGTTGAGGATGCTCATATATTTTCTAATTGGCTCATCCAGGTGAACAGCACAGTGCCTCTGATTGGTCGCTCAGGCTTGCTCGGGGAGCATCAGAACAGTCAGTTCTGTGGTTTGGCGTGTGGCCGTGGCTCTATGGCCAGCAGCACCTATTGCATCACACACACGGGTCTGCTGTGCCAGTTCAACAGCAACAGACAACTGGACTCCTGGGTTGATCTCAAGGCAAGTTACACGCATTGTCCCAACTATCAACTATTTCCAATTGCTCTGGAGGCTTGCAATTTTTCCTGTTTCAAACAGATTTTGTTGCACTGTTAAACCTGGAACATTGGCTACATATTATGTAATGCAAGCAATTTATTTCATCATGTAGATTCAGCTGGTGATTGTTGCGAAATGAACCAGCCCAAAGCCAAGAATAACGAAATCAAAATTTCCGATGAGTTTGTAGTTAATTACCATTTAAAGTAAAGGTTCACCCAAAAATGAAAATTTTGCTGAAATTGTGCTTGTCTTCAGGCCTTTAGATGTAGGCTAAATGAGTTTTTTCATCAGAACAGATTTAAGTTAAGCATTATCACTTGCTCACCAGTGGATCCTCTGTAGTTGAATGGGTGCCGTTAGAATGAGTTCAGGCAGCTGATCAAAACATTGCAGTAATCGACATGACTCCAGTTTATCAATCGATGCATTATGAAGTAAAAAGCTTTGTTTCTGTAATAACGTCATTAAAATGCTTTTTTTAAATTGTCATGCATTAAGCTGAAAGACTATATAATTGTTCTTATTACTTTTGTTTTTGTTACTATTTTTATTACATGTATGTTTTTGTATATTTTTATTTATTTATATGAATCAGAAAGAAGTATGTACAAATAAAACATTGTTTGCAAGAGCAACTGTCTAAAACGGTTCTAATCAAAATATTCTAAAAAGTGGATTTTGACGTGAGAGGACAACAGGTATGGAGGAAGTGTAATTTTTGATAAATTTCTGGCATTTTGGCGAAAAGCCCTTTTTTTTTTTTGTTTTTTTTTTAATTTTTTTTTTTTTAAGTACAGTAAAAATGCCTAAATTATGGCAAATTTTTTGTTTGTGTTTTTTTTCTTTTTTTTGGCAAGAATGCAACTTTTTACATCACAAGACGTTAACTGATAGACTGGAGTGGTGTGAAGTACTTATGGACCATTGTGACGTCTTTATCAGCTTTTTGGACTCTTATTCTGACGGCACCCATTCACTGCAGTGGCTCTATTGGTGAGCAAGTGATGCAATGCAAATTTTATTCAAATCTGCATCTTGGATGACCTGAGGCTGACTAAGTTTTCAGTAAGTTATTTTTGGGGAAACTTTTCCTTTTCAGGCCGGTATAAAATAGTGTATCCTGTCTTATGTTTTTGTTTTGCTGTTGTAGACGACGTCAGCACAGTGCTTATCAGTGAGCGAGACGTTTGTTTTCTGCGGCTGTGCGGATGGCACAGTGCGTGTGTTCAGCCCACAGGACCTGCGTTACATCACCACACTGCACCGGCCACACTGCTTGGGAGTAGATGTGTCTCAGGGCACCCAGCCAGGGTAAGAGACCGCCAGAAAATCCTGGACTGATGACGAGTGACTCAGAGCTGCGATTATTTATCTAATAATCTGTTAATTACATTTTTAATCAATCAAACAAAATGCATTTGTTTCCTTGTTATTTGGAATTTAAACAAATTATTGGATGGTTGCCTGCCAGTGGCATTTTGTAAATGTCATTTGAGTCCCCTTTATTTATATAGCCCTTTTAACAATAAAGATTGTGTTAAAGCACTTTACAGTATCAAGTATTTAAAATGCAGTCACATGGTAAAACTAGTTCAGCTATGACAGATGTTTCCAGAGATGCTGTTTTTATTAGCAAATTTAAGTAGTATCATAACCATATTTTCCTGGTAATTAGTGATTGCAAACATTATAAACGTCACAACCATGTATTTTAGTTTCCCCCACTCTTTCAATCTGTCAAATTTAATGGCATACAGAACAAGAATGAAAATTATAAGATGTTTCCCAGAAGACAAAATAAGTTAAATTTACTCTGATCTACACCACCCCAGCTCTTAATGCATTATTTGTCGTTCTAGAGCATGTGAGCATTTTAACCTTCTGTAGTAGTTGCATATGAGTATATATGTTATATTAATAGACTTATAAATAAATAAATAATATACATGCCATATTAATATAAAATGGTATGTATTTTTATTTTGACTTCATAGGCATTTGTTCGGCGCAAACCCAGAAGCACAGTATCCAGATACACTGGCTTTAACCTTTGACCCTGTGACCAGGCACTTGACGTGTGTGTATAATGACCACAGTGTGTATGTGTGGGATGTGCAGGACATTCGGAGCGTAGGCAAGGTCTATTCAGCTCTGTACCACAGCGGCTGTGTGTGGAGTGTGGAGGTGAGGTGGTGACACCCTGTTTATCAGATAAATAATACACTAGGCCAGTTTATTAACGCATAAATGTTCTCTGCAGACCTACCCTGAGCTTGAAGATTCATCAGCGGAATGTTTGTCCCCCGGCTCCTTCCTCACCTGTTCATCTGATAACACCATCCGCCTGTGGAAGAGTGATTCAGGACACGGCCTTCGCCACAACCTTTACAGCCAGGTACTGACTGTAAACATTTACTTAAATTCAGTTGTGTGCAGCGTAATGGGAGACTACAACATTGGAAATGATGAACCATAATCAGTAATACTTGGAAAAAGCTGAGTTGCAGTTAAATAGTGTTTATAATTTCATACCTCCATATTAATTAGCAAACTGAATGATTGAATATTTGTATTTTTAATTATGACGTTTCCATACTCTAATGACAAAACAAAACTTCTGTACTCTCTCTCATGTTCCAGAAGACTTTAGCTCATCTTCAAGAAACAAATGAAGATGTTTTTACATTGACTGTCCATTCCAATTCCATTGAAGCTCTAGGTTCACAAAGAAATTATAAAATTATTACATATGAATCGAGCTTTATGTATGTACATTGATCTGTTTATATCTGAATAAAAGCTGATAGGGTGTAAGGGAAGGGTCAACAGTAATTATAAATGTATTTACAAAATTTAATTACAGATGTTATTACATATAGATACTTTTAACAATGTAAAAACATGTACATGATAAGTACATTGTATCAAATGATTAAAATGTAATGGTAGTTAAGGCCACCTAACATCAGTGGGTACCTAGTTTGCCAATACATTCTTCTCATATTCATTGATTTTGGTGTTTCAGGACATCGTAAGGATAGTGTATGTGGACGATGACACGCAGTACCTCAAAGCTGAGGCTGAGAAAGCTGAGGGAGCAAGCCAGGATGGTAAATCTGGGATCAGGGTGCTGGGAATCAGCCCAGATGGCCAACATTTGGCCGCTGGAGACCGCAGTGGAAACCTGAGGTGAGAGATAATGAAGAATCTAAGCAGAGAACTTAATCCATAAATGAACACATGCTGAGTCAACTGTCACTTCTTCAGGATCTTCGGCTTGCAGTTTATGGACGAGCTGCAGAAAATCGAGGCTCATGATTCGGAGGTTTTGTGTCTAGCCTTCTCCCCTACGGAGACCGGTAAGTGAGCCATTTCAAATATGTATTTTGCATGCACAATTTTATTATATTTGAAGTGAAGTATAAATATTAATGGGGCTGTGGAAAACAATGAAGTTTCATTATCGACTGTGTAGATTTGTTTTTTTCTTCTTCTGTCAGGTTTGCGTCTGTTGGCTTCTGCGAGTCGTGATCGCCTCATACACATCTTTGACATTGAGAACAAATGCAATCTAGTGCAGACAGTTTATGATCATTCAGCCTCCATCACTGCCGTCAAGTTTACAGGTGAGTCCACAGTAGATAACCACTTAATGATCAAATAATCCTAAATGTTCAGATCAAGACGTTGTACATTTTGTTGTAGGGCTGAGTTCTGAGTTGTGTATGGTTAGCTGTGGAGCTGATAAGAGCATCTATTTTCGATCTGCTGAAAAGGTAAGGATGCCACAATTAGACAGTCACAGATATTGTAGAGATTGGCCAGATATGTATGGGGCAGGAGCAGATCATTCAAAATATTGTCATGATTTTGGAGAGATTCATCAGTTATTTTATATGCTAACAGCTAACCATCTAATTAAATTAGTCAGAAAAAGGGGTCAGTCAGTAAACATGCAAATAGACATCTAAACTTTGCATTTATTTGCCTTTTAATGTAACTTTATTTTCTTTCTAACTGTTGTTGTTTGTGTGTCTCTTCTGAAAGACCTCGGAAGGCTTAAACTTCTCACGATCACATCACATAGTGGAGAAGAGCACACTGTATGATATGGACCTGGACGCCACACGCATACACACGGCCATCGCGTGCCAAGACCGTAACATTCGGTAGGGCTTTGTGTGAGCTGTTACTTTTTTTTGTTTTGTTTTGTTTTGAATGCTAATACTATAATAAGAAATGCATTGAAGAGACACAAGAACATTATCAGATATACTTAATTGCATGAATGCCATTTAAAGACTCTCTTGCGTTTTTTTTTCAGAGTATATAATGTGCAGAGTGGCAAGATGAAGAAGTGTTTCAAGGGCTCTCTGAATGATGACGGGACACTGCTTAAGGTGTGAGATGTGAATAATACTCTTTATGGTAGTTCACATTTGCAGTCAATAACTTTTTGTTGTTTTTGCTCTCAGGTTCAGTTGGATCCCTCTGGGATGTTTCTGGCCACCAGTTGTTCAGACAAAAATATCTGTATCTTTGACTATGAGTCAGGCGAATGTGTAGCCACCTTATTTGGACATTCGGGTGAGAATGTTTTTCTTAATCACTGACTTCATTCTTTACCCACATAAATTAATTTTTTTTTGGTCTCCTTATCATTAACCAAACATTTCATCCCCACACAGAAATTGTTACAGGTATGAAGTTCAGCCAGGACTGCAGGCATCTGATTACAGTCTCTGGCGACAGGTAAAATATTTTAACCATATAGACTTGATGGAGTTTGAGCACCAATTAAACAAGGTTAATGGAAGCTGATCAGAATAAAACTTGGTAGGCCTGCTTGACTCATGACCCCAAAGGTCTTTGAGAGATTTGAAAGAAAAATAATTTTTTTTAGGGCTTAAACAATTGTACATTGCCTGGTTTTCCGCACATACACACAGTATTCATATCTTATGATAGACCTCCTCTTTCCGACAACTTTGCATCTAAAACCACTGCTTTCAATCAAACCATTTTTTTAAATGATTGGGAAGATGTGAAGAACTCGCTTTTGTGAAGTAGTCCTAGGTTTTTCGCTCGATAAGGGAAAAAAACACTGACTTTAAGACTTTAGTCCATTAGAAAAGGTTTAGGGTACAAATATACACAACAAATATACCCAACCAATACAAATATACCCAACCAATATACACCATCACTTATACAGATGTCTTATGCTGGGGTTTGTGTGTGTATCCAGCTGTGTGTTTGTGTGGCGGTTGGACTCTCAAATGACCAACTCCATGAGGAAGAGGCTGGCAGAGAGGAAGCAGCAAGCAGGCCTGAGGGTTCAGCGGGCCCCCAGCAAACAGCAAGTCATCAGGTGGAGTCTTATTTCTTCATTCACACTAGAAGTGTTGGCATAGACCCAGGTTGAGTTGATACGTGTAGAATTTATATTTTGGAGCAAAGAGCAGTTGCACTTGCATTGGTCCTTTTTCCCTATGAAATTCTTTGAAAATGAGCTCTCAGGGCAGCTCTGGAGATTAAGTTCATGTCCTCATATAGTGAGAAAATGCATTGAAAACAGCACAGGCATCATGCATGCTTTAGCGTGTGTACTAAACAAGCCATATCGTGTTCATCTGACTTTCTGTGGTTAGGGATACAAAAATGCAGAAGTAAAGTTTTTGTCATCAGGCAGACAGTCCAGGGGGGTGTTCCAGAAAGCAAGGTTAATTTTAACATCTGCTAAACCCAGAACTCTGGGTTGATCAACCCAAACCTTGCTTACTCCCGGATGTGTTTTTGAAAGCAGCATACCTCGAGTAAGTTCATTCAACAGAGTATTTTCCTGGTTAACATGCAAGACATTCTCAACAGAGCAAAGAAATCACAGAGTCTCTGTGGAACCCTAACCCTAACCGTAATGACAACAACATAAACAAACATTACTGCGCATGCATACTTTTGTGGCCCTAACTTCTGGTAGGCATCCCAATAGAATCAATAGCAGCTAAGTCTTATCTAGAGTAGTTTCTTTTTTGATAACAGTTGAAGTTATCTGCTTACTATTAAACATACGCGAGTATGTCACATGACCTGCTTTCTGGAACACCTCCCAGGTAACAGAGAGAGTGAAAACATTAATTTAAATACGCTACTGACAGTACAGATTTTCGCCATGCTTTGTTGTTAGAAGCCTGAAGTTTAACTGTAATACACTTTCAGTCTTTAAAGAAAATCTTAGTTACACTTTTTGATAGTCCATTTTAGACGTTCTGCTAATTATAAGTAATTTTGTAACTACATATAAACTCAAACTCACAACCCATGCAAGAAAGATAATTGCACAAATAACTGCAATTGCAGGTTTTTTTTTAAACCGATGATGACAAAGAGGCAAAACTTAAGAACTGCAGCTTTAAAATGTATGTGAGCACTGCAAGTTACAAATCAAAATGTGTTGCTGTTGTGCATTCTACAGGCTTTACACAACCCCTTAGAGGTTCTGATAATCAATTTAGCAGAAACCAAATAAAAACTAATTTTGTTTTAAAAAAATAACTTAAATCAAAGTTGTAAAATTAAATCATGCAAAAAATTCTAATGATTCCTGTTTCATTAGTTTTCTATTGAAATTCCTATTGCTCAGGAGAGAGACCTACATCGCTGCACCCTGTAGTGCGTTGCCTCAAATGGAGGAGGAAGAGGAGGAAAGTTTGATGCCAGAGGGGACTCACACAGAAGATGGTGTGGAGGACTGCAGAACTCCAGACAGGCTTGATTCCACTGATGGTATGCCAGATTGTCTCTTCTGTGGTGACAGTGGAAAGTCTTGAACCTCTTGGTCACATTAAGTGCATATGCAAAAAATATAGTATGCAGTTCAGAATGGAATTTAATGGGTTTGACTGTTCCACTTCAGCATCTGTGGATTCTTTGGTGCTCCAAACCAATGGCAAAATGCCCATGTGGGCTCGTAAACTGGTATGTATGTTTCTTTTATCATCAGATGAATGTGTTCAGCCTCAGATGAATTGTGTTCTTTCATGACCAGTGCATCTCTTGGTTATCACAGGGTGGAGGAGGTGAAAATGATGTTGGTGGCGTAGCTAATAGGTCTCAGTACCAGCCTCAGGGACGCTGGGCAGTGCAGTCAGATCCACTAGCCATCCGTACCGTACTGGAGATGAAGAGCATGCAGCTTCCCCTCTCACACACTCCCTGCAGAGCCGTGGGAGAGGAAGAGTTTGAGGAAGATTCTCGCTTTCACCCACAGAGTTTGGATAGTCTGCTGGATGAAGATGTTGATGATGAGCTAGAGGAGGAGGAGGAAAAGATTTGCAGTGTAAGTTATGTCACGCTGATGTCCCACTAGCTGTTTTTCAACTCTGCACATAGCTGCATGGTGCGGGAATAATTAAATCTGTTTTGATAAAGCAGCAAACTCATCTATATATTTAAATAGTACATTTTCAACCAATTTGCCCTCATTATGCGCCCGGTACACCATGCCCGTGATCAGTAGTCTTAATCTGAAGCTGCTTGTGGGGGTTCCTTATGCTCTTATTGGTGGACTTCAAAATATTGTTAGTAAAATATAAAAATACTGTTCTAATTTGATTGGGTTTGATTTTACAGATCATATAGAATGTGAAATAGCTCCATAATTTTCCATAAAGTCCTTTCTTGCCTGCACATGAGACAGGTGATGCTTGAGCCCCCATGACATCATTCCTATTGTTTTTCGCTCCTGAAATTTGCTCTTCATTTGCATACATTTATTCAAAAACACTTGTCAACTTTGCCAAGTCGCTGGACATGCCTGCATTCGGTTGACCACGGCTGGTGTTGCTTATACATTGCTGGAAGTCACCGGCTTTTTACCAGTAGTCATGAAATGAACTGCTGATAAAAGAAACATGGACATTTATTGGTTAAAAATGTGTTGGAACCCTGTTTGTAGGTTTGGTCTTATATTCTCAGCTTCACTCATATAGTCTGTCACTCCGTTTCCATTCTTAGATGTGACAAATAGTCAAGAGGGCAAGATTTTAGAAAAAAATTGGTGGGACTAACAAACACAATCTATAACTTGAATTATGAGCCAATAATAGCAGTGATGCTTTTTTTTTTGCCATTAGTAATTGTATCCATGTAATCATCTGATCACTTAATTGAAATCTGAAGGCGTTTGTTTATTTGTTGAAGGATTCCCGAGATGGGTTTAGCTCTTCGCTCCAAGGGCCAGATTTTCTACAATTGCCACATGGAGAGGAGAACTTTCATCCAGAGCTCAGCTCACCAGAGAAGACCGGCTACATTTTGTACCCAGCAAACAGCACTGCTCTGTCCACTGGAGAAGGGTAAATTGCTTGTTAATGATATCTGGTTTAGTTCATTTTTTCACTTGGAAAGAAGGTGTATTTACATTTAATTCAGCTGATTCTTTTCTTGCAACATGAGAAATGTTGAAATGTAATTTGCTTATGGTTAGTATTTAAAATTTGCCTTCGCATATGATGGCTTGGAGTACCATTGTAGTATGTACTCAAAAGAGAAAGGGGTCAAGCAGCGAGCACTGAGGTATCCCAGTGTTTGCTTGATGCAATTCTCCAAGGAGTTAATTTGTTTGTGTGGGGGGGGGGGGGGATTATTTATATATA
>JAUMHE010000067.1:2660482-2677539 GCA_032359235.1 Enteromius mattozi | reverse complement strand
TTATATTTTTTAGATGTGACTATTGTATTGTTTGTTTAGTAATTATCGATGTGAATTGATGTGAGACCAACTATTGGTTTATTTCGGCTGAGCTTTCAATGTTGTTACTGGAAAGAATGAAGCTGATTGGTTGGTTCTTGTCACATGACCCGCTTGCGCTTGCGGCAATCTGTAAAGCTGAAATGCGACTGGAAAAAATCCGCATCGCTTCCATTGTGAGCGTGCAAAATGCGCATCTACATTTGAAATAATGGACTTCAGTGCACAAAAGACGCCCCTAAAAGCACAGTCGGCGCGAGACGGAACGGAATGCGGAAAGTGAAGTATACCCGGACTGACGCATGCAGTGTGAAACCGGCGTAACAAGCACATCTGGCCTCTGCCTGCGCAAAACCGCATGTGACGTCAGGCGTCATCACGCCCAGTGTTACCAAGTTAGCGATTTTGTCGTTAGATTTAGCGACTTTTCAGACCCCCTTTTCGACATTTTTCAAAAAAAGCGACTAGCGACAAATCTAGCGACTTCTTGGACAAACCTCAGCGAGTCTGTGGTAGTGCTGCCCGAGCGCAAGCTCTTGTTTTCCTAGCGCGCGCACACCTCTCTCTGCGTCTGTTCTGTTTAGCGAGCGGCTGAGAGGAGCACGGCTTTCAGTTAAAATAGATATAATGTCGCTTCTAACTCTATTTTACATGCAAATATAGCCAGAATTAAAGCACAGCCATTGTCTGCTCGATTATAAATCAGGATTTTAGTCCAGATTAACATCTAGTAAGGTAGAGGTAGTTTAGTAGGCCTAATAATGGGGTGCATTTCAGTCACTGTTTCATATTCATTCTGTTTTTCTGACAATAGAAACCATCAAATATATAAGTGAAAGCAGTTATATTGAACTTTGGGTGCATTAAATTACATTATGTGACCACAGAGAAGCAAGATAATATGACACACTGATGTAATAAATATGGAAATTGACGTATGCCTTTAGCTACTTTCGATTGAAAAAAGTTGGCAACACTGATCACGCCCACTGTGAGTGATTGCGTGTTATCTCGAGATCAGAGGAGTTATGCTCGTCTCCTGTCCTTGAAAATATAATTGGCCAAATCGTATAAATACTGGATTAATATCGTGTGGGGGGTCGAATCGAGATCGCGATCTTTTAACGATTAATTGTGCAGCTCTAGTACTCATTATAATGTTCCTTAATAATAGTTTGTGTGCTATAGTGTGCACATTTGTGGAATAAATATAGAAAAACTCTATGTATATAATTTTCCTGTATATATGGAGATGCTATCATAACTTCTTGGTGTTAAAACAGTACCAAGACAGTTTAAAGAATGTTTATAGAAATAAAATAATCACAGTTAATTTGAATTATACACATTCTTTAGAAAGAAAAATTTACAAATATTTAATTTAAATGAATAATTCATTAAATTGTTGTGTTTAGTTAACATTTCAATCAAGTCAACTCTCAAAATAGATTTTGACAGCATTTTTAAAATTACGAATAGAGTATAGGTAGTGATCTTGGCAGACTAGATCTGCTATACTGCTGCTGCTGGCATGACTGTAGACATACTACTAAAACATGCTCAAAATAACAGGTATTAGGATCCATGCTGCTACAAGGTAAAAACGGGCGAACACTATAGCAGATCTTGACACGTGGTGCTGGGGAGGAGGAGGGCTAATGAAAATTCTAAAGGCAGGCACTATTGAGCTGCACCAGGTTGGGATGGGAATTGCATGGATATGAAAGAGAGATTGTTTGGCTACAGTGATTGCTTGGGAGAACCAATCAGCAACTGGAAAGAGAAAACCCCTGCTTTAGATGAGCTGAAGTACAGACTCCACGGAGTCATTGCTAATTAGCACATACCAATGAGCTGAGCTATAAGAGCCCTCAGCAACTGAAGGATCTTTATTAGTAATAAAAGGAGAATGTTCCTGTAAGGCTGTTGAGCTGATTATGCTGTGGAAACTGCTCTAATGCATTGTGGGATCTGTCACTGTGCTTTTCCATCAGGGCACTCGGATTTTAGCTGCGTCATATGACAAGTCGGCTCTATTCTGGAGGCTAGAGGACAGCGTTCCCAAGGTAACAGAGCTTACCTCTCACCCACCCAAACCTCCCGTGCGCTAGTCTGTCTCTCTGAATTACTCTAGAGCATCATCAGACGAGACAGAGCAGTATGAACCATGTTAAAGATGTTTATTGCTGTGCCTGTTAAGATTCCATCGTGTCTTACATGACAGTGAGGCATGGGAGAGGTTTATGGGGCAGAATCGGCTTGTCACGTGATTTTTAATGCAAACAGGCCAGATATGGGCCATTCTTGCTATGCAAGATTTTTGTGGCCCAGCATATTTGTCTTAATATATTGTATAAAATTATCATCTCACATCTTATTGCATTAGGAAATACAGTTTAATGAATATGGGGTGAACTTTAAGATAACAGCATGACACTCTTATAGAAAAACAAATTAGAAATCATCTTTATAAGTTTTATATAAGGTACAAAGTTCAAAAGGTTTGGCATAACAGGAATGACTCATATGTCATGAAAAAATGTGTCTGGAAATTTACTAGCGTGACAGAAAGGGTAAAAAGGCACAGTTGCTCTTCTTAAAAACAATTTGTCATGCTGAAAATGAGAGGAGACTACTTTAACATGACACAATTGCTCCAAATGCTGTAAAATTGGTTGAATATTTTATCTCTATGTGTGTGTGTGAGAGAGAGAGAGACGGAGAGATACACAGAGAGAGAAATTACATGTTTGGATGAATTTCTTAGAAAATATGTCTGGGTCATATTTTACCCCCATATCTAAAGTAAAAAAAAATATCAATAATTTGTTTTGAATGATATTAACACTTTTATTCAGCAACAAAGAATTTAAAAAAGACTGTTTTATATATATATATATATATATATGTATGTATATATAATATGTACACAATGTACACCTATCTTCTTATGCAAAATGTAATTACTTTCTTTTTTAATTTTGGGAAAGAAATATGACATGGGAATATTCTTGACAGGTTTAGAGAGTTGTTCCTGTTTTGCCCCTCATTAAAAGTATATCTGTATTGTTTTTCTAGGTTACATTGACGGGTCATTCTCGTAAAGTGACAGCAGCCAAATTTAAATACAGTCAGAGGCAGGTGGTGACGGGCAGCGCGGACAGGACCGTGAAGATATGGGACCTCCAGCGAGCAGCGTGTATGTGTCACAAAAAATGCAACTAATCACTCATGCATTAAACCAACAATGAGCACATCCTGCATCTGTCTGCAGTAATTTTGTTCAACATATTAGCACAGTTCAGTAATTTCCATATTCCTCTCTCATTTCTACTCGCAGGCATACAAACCATTGAGGTTTTGTCTTTCTGTAGTGATGTTGTGTGCTCCGAGTACCTCATCATCAGCAGCCATTATGACAGAAAAATACGGTTTTGGGACAGCAGGTAAGAACAGGGCATTACAACACCACCCACTGAGTAAACAACATTAAAAAAGAAACTCTGACAACATAAAAACCAATCTTAATAAATGTTTATGAAATGTTAGCATCTATTTAGTCTGACATGGTCAGACTTTGACTAGGTAGATAAAGTGTGTCTCACATTGAAGCTTTTGCTGTGAAAGGCTTATATAAGATATTAGCATAGGATGCTTCACTATTTATGTTTTCCACAAGGTGAGTATTCAAATCTGAACTTGTTCATTACAGACAGTGAAAAAAAGTGTTTGTACAAAAATGTATGGATGAAATCTGTTAATTTCAATAGAAATCCACACAATCTGCAATATCGCAGATTATATGCAGATTTTGACACACTGACCAACAGAAAGCTGCTTGGTTTGAAAAACAAATTCCTTTATAAGCTTCAAAAATTTGCAGTCTTTTTAAACTCTTTCTTTAGTGTGTCCACACCTTAAAAGATGGGAAAGATTGTGTCACAATACCTGGTATAGAAATAATTAAAATCAAGATCTGGCTTGTTTATTTTTACTGTTCAGAGTATAAAGAAATTAAAGGAATTTGAGCCATATAATCAGATTTTTGCAGAATGAGGCCTAAGAACTGCCCTCTTATGGCTTGTTTACACCTGGTTACTTCATGTGTTTTCTCTGATTGGATAGTAATCAGATTGTGAAAAGGCTAGTTGTAAATGCCGCTTTTGAGATGGATTTAAATCCAATCACTCACACCACTTCAGGAGATGGTCAAGGAAGCATTCAAGATGAAACTGGACAAGTGTCTGGTTGTTGAAATCACATATGTTAATTTTACTCTTTACTTCTTCCCAAAATGTTAAAATAATAAATGTTTAAGAGTGTGTTGTAGGCTATATGACATGTTACAGTCAGATATGACAGTGCTATTGCAACATGCATCGCTACGGACAAGTAGTGAAGAATCTCTTCAACAAACCGATACGCAAACTGAAACAAATGAAAGAAAGTTAGAGATGTTTAACGGTAGTGATCGACCGTTAATTATTTATTTATTTTTATAACCGATACCGATACCAATAAATTGCATGTTCATATGCCCGATAACTTATATGCATAACCAAAATTTATTTACTGTTAAGGCCTGTTCACACCGGGACGAATATCGCATGCGAATATCGCCGACGTTTAATGCCTCATGAATAAAAATGCCAGTGTGAGTGTGCACACCGAAGCGTAAAAACGCAACGCGTCAAAGCGTCATAAAAAAAAAATCGCCTCAGTCTCGTTTTTTTGGTTTGACGCACCACCTTAAAAACTGGCCAACCAATGAGATTGCCGCCTTTGTTCACGTGCCTGGAGCTGCTGAAGCTACAGTACATGGCTTGGTGGTGCAAGTAAATGAAGAAGATGCAAGATGAATGTAGAGCTGCTGGTCTCGTTGTTTTCTTCATCGCCGAAGCTGCTGCTTGAATATCCATGTTTTTTGCCAGTTAACAAAGAAGCGTGTGAATGGTTTTGACAAGCGAGTGTTCTGGCTCCATTCTTCTTCTGTGTGACAAGTGAGTGTCAGAAGCACTAAAAGTTGCGTAGCGCCACCTTGTGTACTGGGGTATTTCTGTTTTTCATTAAGCACCGTCGGCTCATCGTCAGAGAAAATCGCTAACGATATTTGCACGCGATATTCGTCCCGGTGTGTACAGGCCTTTACACAATCCATACTTCACTTTGTTTTTTCTCCTTTCAGTCATCTTAAAAAAAGTGTTGAAAAGTGTTTTCATGCTAAATTAAATCTTCGTATTATAATAATAATTTTTTATTTATGAAAAGCTTCAGCAGCAACACTAATATTAAAGAGGTCGTATGATGCTATTTTAAAGATCATTATTTGGTGTATTTGCTGTAACAGAATATGTTGACTTGCTTTAATATTAACATTATTAACATGAACATTAAAACATTATTTTTCAAATACTGTACATTATTGTAGCTCCTCTGTGTCCCGCCTCTCTCAAACATGTCGTTTTCTACAAAGACCCTCCTTCCAACATGCACAGTCTGCTCTGATTGGTCAGCTGACCCAGTGCATTGTGATTGGCCACAAGCATGCATCAGAAATGTAACGCCCCTTACCATAATCAAGAGTTCAGCTTTCTTAGTAAATATAAAGAGAGTTAATAATTCAGCATTTTTATTTCAAACATGCGCTCATTCATGGCTGCATTATTTTATTCATGCAAAGTTATGTTTTTAGGACTTGATGGATTATCTTACGTGACTTACGAGTTTGTCACTCTTAGAGCCAAGCATCAAACTAGGCTACATATCAGGCATTTATGTAACACATCTAATTTGTGCATTAATGACTGTTATGTAAAAAAAAAAAGTTAACTAATTACGGCAAATTAAATTTAACACAACAGCAAATCATTTATCGGTGAGTCTGATATTACAAAACCGATATTCGATTATGATAAAATGCTTAAATATCAGGAAAAATATTGTAAATCAATATATCGGTCGATCTCTATATAATACATAACCATCTTCATTAAAAGTGGTAAGACTAGCTTATTTTTCCAGTGCTGATGCTGGGGTATTTCCTGTTGCAATGTTTGATTTAAAATTAGCTGCTAATGAATAAAATGCCGTGCATATCTATTTCTTTCATTGACGTGACGTGACAAAATGTTTATGTGGTTAAGTGCACATGGAAGGGTTTAAACGAATGAGATCAGAGAAAATGCTTGACGTGTAAACAGGCCTTTAAACAGGAAGAGATTATTTGAACCACATGTTGAGTTCACATGTATACAAGTCTGGGGACTATGATATTTATTTCTGCATCTTATCTCACAATTCTGAGTTTACTGAATTCTGCGAGCGGCCTTGTCAGGTATCAGGAAAAAAAATCTGAATTGTTAGATTTAAACAGAATTCTGGAAGGAAAAAAAGAGTCAGAATTGTTCGATATAAACTCACAAATGTGTGAAAAAGTCACACAATTAGTTGCAATTACTTTTTCATATTTCATGTCAGAAATTAGCTTCCACAGAAATGAGATGTATCCTCATAAGCAAGGTAGAACATAAAAGTGTTCTGTAGAATTTCTAATTTACTTTCTTCTCAGGTTTACAGCACACCTTATATTTTGATCCATCTTAATACATCTGCTAGTATCTACTTTTAAAAGTCAGGGCAGTAAATTCACGTGCTGTTTTGACTTGCTTCTGAGCGCGTACACATGATGCATGCGCACATTTTGAATTAGCGCCTTTAGTTTACTCATCTTATAAGTTGTCTTTCGTGTCAGATGGATTTTACGTCTAATACTGTCAAAAAAACACAAGGTTTACATATTAACACGGCTAGTTATGTCTTCAGTAAAAGTAAACAGTTTAGAGAGAAAAAGATGCGTGTAGGTCTTAAAGGGACAGCACTAAACACGTTGCTGGCAGTTATTAAAGGGATAGTTCACCAAAAAAAAACAAAAAACATTTCTGTTATTATTTACTCATTCACATGTTGTCCCAAATCTGTATTAATTTCTTTCCTATGCTGAACATAAAAGAGGGTATTTTGAAGAATGTGGGTAACCAAACAGTTGCTGGTTCAAATTGACTTTGACAGTATGAAACAAATTACTATAAAAGTTGCTGAGGACCAGCAACTGTTTGGTTGTAATCTAATGTATTTCTAATAACAAAAATAAAATAATGACAAAGATTTTTATCTTCACCTACTTTGGCCTAAAACTTCTGTTCTTCTGTCTGCTGTTCTTTTTTTATTTTGTACCTTTAAAAGGCTTTTTTTTTAACAGTAGGGAAGTAGATTGGCTGTATTGCTCAGGCAACTTGCAAAATAGTAAAACCAACATGATAAAGAATCGTGATAAAATCGTGATATTCCTGAATACAATGTGGCTATAATATTTGGCCTTATTGCACGCTTAACTTGACCTGTGCTACAAAACTTTCAACTTCTGTAGCACCAGTGCTATGTGGAAAAAAAGTTAACATACAGCCCTGAAAGTAGATGTGAGCACGTATCATCTGTGGTGTAAACATTGTTATCACTTCTGTTATTATTCAGTTATAAACACTCACCTGAGACGGATATTAATATTATGTGTAAACAGGGCCTAAGTCTGCTTGTGTACACAGACCAGTTATTAAAAATGTTTCAGGCCAGAAAGTAATTGCTTTAAAATTTACATTTGAAGGTGTATTTGTTAAGCACTGTTAAGCAGTGATTTAATGACTTTGCAGCAGTGTAAAACCTTGAAAACTTCACGTCGTAAATGTGTTGATCACTGTAGAGCTTTTCGCAGCAACCTATCCGGGTTTACAGGCCTGACAATTAAATGTGAATAATGAACCCAGCTGGCAGTGCTGGAACTGGCACTGCTAGCTGTCTGTCACCACTCGTCTGGCTCGTGTGATGACCTAAAACAGTGCAGCCTCAGGTGTGTGTGGTGTCATCGCTGGCGAGAGACGGCTTGTTAACGCTTTTGTGGTAATGCGCGTGATTGGCTTCTCCACAGGCCCAGTCGTACAGACAGAAACCCTTCCACACGTGTTGACAGTTGACGCTCAAAGATGTTTGCGCTGCTCTGCGTGGAATTCATTTTCCACATGTGATTTATTTTCTTCAGTCTGGGTGTTTTGATGCTTTAGGTTCAGTTCAGGACATGAGTGTTCTTTAAAGGGATATATGGCAAAAAAAAATTAATCTCCATGTTTTAACGTTGAACTTAAAAAAATAACACGATTCATGTGGCATGCGCTTTACTAAAAACTTATTTTAAATATTAAATATTTTCTGGGACTTGGCAGTGAAGCAGCTGAAACATGGTGGAAGTGTTATGGACGAATTGCATTCATACCACCTATATACATATGTGGAATGTGTTTTTTTAAATGGTTGCAATGTAGATTTAATGGTTGAAAACAAATGTATTATCTACCATACAGTATGCCATTTCTTTTTCTGCTTTTTGGTTAAAAATCACTACTTTAGCTCAGTTGTCACACATGTTTATGAGAAGGTTAAAGTTACGCTTGACGTAAATTGTTAGCATGTTGTGAAACTTGACAAGCATGTTGTGAGGCTTGTGCAAGAAGTGAAATTATATCTACGTCAAGTTTAAACTCATAAACCCTTTTGTAAATTCATGTTTGAAAATTCTAAATATTATCATTAATTTGTCTTATCCTTTTGATGCTTTTAATCTCATGAAAATTACATTGAAAAATACTGTGTTGTTGGATCAAAGTAAAAAAAAAAAAACTAATCAAAACTTTAACTTGTTTCAGGTAATTGGTTTACTTTTTCTCAAGTAAAATAAATATATAAATAAATAAATAAATAGACCATATAAAATTTCTAGAGTCAACAGAAACCAAAAATACTTTTAATCAAATATATTTTTCACATGATGATATAACAAGTCATTACTACATCTGTTTGGATTTTTTACTTAATGTTTTAATTTAATTTAATTTATTTAATTTATTTTTTTTAATTTTTCTATCAAATGTCCAGAAATAAATTTAAAGTGTATTATGCCATTTCTTTTTTTTATGTTTTTTTAAGTGTTTATTATATCACAGTGTGTTACGATCAAGCTGGAGTTGCCAGCCCAGCTCACTGGTTGGCACTCCAACGCCAATGATCAGCCACGAAGGGTCCAGCAGCTTTATTAATCAGCCTGCGGTAAGAGGGGAATTCCCGTCTTCATTCACCACACCACAGTGTTTCTCCGCGCCACCACGGCAGGAGTATTCTCGAACTGCCCTGTCCCGGCTCAACTCGATTTATCAGTGGGGCCGGGACATCGAGGATTACGTAGAGGACTTTATAACATACAGTTATCTTGCCCGAGCAGACGAGGAGAAACTAAAGGCGTGTTTTTTAATGGGGCTCGATCAAAATACACTCTACTCGCTGCCCGAGGAAAACCCTGACTGGTCCCTGACCGAGCTTATTGATTGGGTACTTTGGTGTTGTGGGTCTGCTCTCACGGTGGGGGAAGTGAATGAGGAGCTCGCGCCCGAGCCTGCACATAAGATGGCCGCCGATCGCGAGACGCCATGCAAGATGGCCACCGATCGCGAGACGCCGCACAAGATGGTCACTGCTCCCGAGTTGAGGTCAGTGAGAGCAGCGGGTGCGTTCAAGGGCTTCGCACAGGCCTTTACCGAAATCCTCGTGGTTCCCAGCCCGCAAGAAACGGGTCCTAACCCCGTATCACGGTCCGAGGAGCTGTGTTCAACATTGTTGGTTCCGGTTACACGGCCAGAGGAGTCGTATGAAATCCTTGCGGTTCCTAGTCCGCACCAGTCGGGTCCCAGCCCCGTATCACGGTCCGAGGAGCTGTGTAATATCCTGTCGGTTCCGGTTTCAAAGCCAGGAGAGCCGTATGAAATCCTCGCGGTTTCCAGTCCGCATCTATCGGGTCCCAGCCCCGAGTCACGGTCCGAGGAGCCGTGTAGTGAGGTGTCGGTTCCGGTACCACGGCCAGGAGTGCCGAATGAGATCCTCGCGGTTTCCAGTCCGCATCTGTCGGGTCCCAGCCCCGAAGCACGGTTTGAGGAGCCTTGTACCAAGTCGGTCTCGGTTTTACGGCCCGGTGAGCCGTCAGAAACTCACGCGGTTCCCAATCCGCAAGTGTCGGGTCCTAGCCCCGAGGTCCGGTTCGAGGTCCGAAATGTTGGTCTCGATTTCACGGCCAGGAGAGCCGTCAGAAACGCTGGTCTCGTTTACTGAGGCTCTGCCAGTGGCTGCACACCCTCCGGAGAGGTCAGTTGGCTCTCCAGAGGTTCCGCTGGTGGCTGCACAGCCCTCAGATCCAGTTGCTCATGCTCAAGTGCCTATGGCCTGCCCGGTCCCGATTACTGGGGTTCCGCCAGTGGCTGCACACCCTAAGGAGAGGTCAGTTAACTCTCCCGAGGGTCCGCTGGTAGCTGCACGACCTCCAGGTCCTACTCTCCAAGCCTTAGGGCTTTTTTGCTGTCCAGCCTCGACCACGGAGGATCCACCAGCGGCTGCACGACTCCTGGGAATGTTGACCACGGTCATAGAATCCCCAGGGGTTCCGCTGATGGCTGCACATTCTCCGAGTCAGGCCGGTCAGACCAATACATTTTTCTGTGTTCTTCTGTGCAGCCCGGTTCCCCGATCTGCCCAAATGGGCCTCTTTGCCGTCTGCTCCGCCCTGGTGGGCTTCTCCGCCGTCTGCACCGCCCCGGTGGATTTCTCCACTGTATGCCCTGCCCTGGAGGGCGTTCCTTTCGGCTCCGAAGCCTGGGGCGTCTGGAAGCCGCCCCTTTGAGGGGGGGCTATGTTACGATCAAGCTGGAGTTGCCAGCCCAGCTCACTGGTTGGCACTCCAACGTCAGAATTACTCTATGTGTTTTATGTCTGTTGTCATTCATGGACTCATGTCAACGAACTCTTGTCTCCGCCCCCTTGTCTGTTACCATAGTGTTTCATTCCTGTCTCCGCCCATCTTGTTTGTTGCCTTAGTGTTTCATTCCTGTCTCCGCCCCACAGTCTAATTATCAGGTGCATTTAAACCCCAGTTTGTCTCTGTATCTTCGCTGATCATTGTGTGTACGGATTTTCCTGCCCCTTGTAAGCGTTTCCTTCCTAGTCTTAGTCTTTTCGTGTTCTCGTTTGGATTCCCGGTTATCGACCTTTGCTGCGGACACTGACCACGCTCTCGCCTTATCCTCTGATGCCGCTGTTCTCTGTTGCCGAACCTGCCTGTACGACTCTGAACATTTTTAAAGCTTTCCATTTGGATCCGCACGTTTCCCGTCTCCTTCCTGACACTCAGTGTGACACAGTGAAATCCTCAACACTTAGTAGCCATGTTTACATCTACACTTTTATTGTCTTTTGATTAAAATCATTTGGATTTAAATATTTAGTGGACTGTTTACATGAGACATTTTCTAATCCGATATGGTGTTTACATGTGCTTGTGATTTCAATTTGCGGTGGGACATGCTATTGGCCTACTCACCAGAGGAGAAAACGCCCAAATTTGCGTTAATATTTTTAATAGCTGCTTGTCCTTGCTTAGAATAAATGGACTAATATTTAAATCCCTTGCGTTCATTTGAGCGCTCCATCATGTGGCCAGAACACGATCATAGAAATCTATACGACCGTCCTCTATCATACCACACAGAACCAATACAGCTTGATCACATATAATCGTCCTAATTTCTTAATGTTAAAGTTAAAAATAGCATTATTTGAATGATGAAGTAACAGTAGCCTACAACTCTCTGTAATGCAGCTCTAAAATGAATTGTATTCTGATATTCAGAGTTGCTGAGCAATGAATCAAAGGAGCGTTGCCTTATGAACACAGAGATTGATCGCAACAAATGGATAGTTCACCCAAAAATTCAAATCAAGTCATCCTTTATTCACCCTCCTATAGCTTAAACCCAGCAGACTTTAAAAAACAAACTAAGATATTTTTAAACAACCTGAGAGATTCCTGGTTTTCCAGTGGCAGTCCATGTAAACAGAACTTAGAAGATCCAAAAGAAAGTCATAAAAGCATCATGGAATGAATCCATGTGAAATGCGTATGTGTTTATATGTGAATAAAAGCCTAAATCAATTCTGTTAACAATATAAAGAAATTGTATCTCTTCACAGGACTTGAATAAAAAAAATTGACAGAATCTTCATTTTTGGGTGAACTAATTCTTAATGTATCTTTGTCTATCTGTAGAAACAAACAAACAAACCTTTTTCTGCCAAGCAGGGAAGCTTTTCCATGTACTTGCAGAGTAAAAGCTTATCGCCATCTCCAAAGTGTTTCCTGTCATGAGAGATTTTGTGAAAGGGATCCGCACTCACTCAATCTTCTTGATCTTCTTTCAATTTATTTTTATTTTGCAACAGAGTGAGAGATTTTGAGAAAAAGAACTGATTAGTTGTAGAATAATAATATCAGTAGTATAGTTTTTTACTAAATCATCTAATGCACTTAATAATATATGAAACTGGCCTAATTTCAAAGCTGCTAAACCTATTTGCTGATAAATACAGTTGAAAACTCTCTCTTTCTCTTAACAGCATAATAGTGTGTAACACCACAAACACATCAAGTTTGCAATCGAGCAGCGCTATGTGACGCCACATGACAAAACCACATAGATCATTATAATTAATGGTTTATTCTGAAAGTGACATGATGTCTAGTCATTATACAGACATTACATGCAAACCATGTCAAGCTGGACAACAACAAATATTACACTGAATGACAAAAAGCACATGCAGTCCAAGAATAGAGCTACTGTTCTGGAAGAGTAATTGACATGCAGCATAACATAATTACTAATATGTGTAATATATTTAACTATCATTCAGAAGAACTGCAGCCCTGTTTATCATGTTAAATGGACAGAATGACACAAATATGGTTAATGTTGTAATAGCTGAAATTCATTGGACAAGAAAGCAACAACATCTTATGGTGGAACACTACAGCTAAAACTAGTGGTTTTACATGCACTGCAGAATTTTGAGCTGATTTTGAACTACTTTGCTTCAGTAAAATGTTTTAAATATCCACAATACACATTTAAGTATTCATTTTATTTTTATTATTTTATTGCACTCTATTTGTGTGTGTAGATTTGAGTTATTTTCGATTATTATATTTACATTATAATAATTATAAAAATTTCTAAAAAAAGTATTTTTTACCTCATGCGTTGACTCAGAAATCTCCACTTTAATAGAATTTACGTGCACTAAACGTTCCAGTTTTGTTTTTATCAAGAGTGATTTGTTTAAATAATGTATCCTTCACCTGGTTTATGTAAAATGGTATTCCTAAAAACTTTAACGTTTGTTAAATTGCTGGTATTTGCGCCATTATTTAATGCCCCAAAAAGCATGTCTTAAACTGTTTTGCACTTGAAATGGCTGCAATTTGTTGCTAGGAGGAGACCGAGAGATGAGAAATTTCAAGAAGAACACAAAACTGTAATTTGCCAAGCAATGTTATTTTTAATTTGCTTTAGGAAATACAAGACTTTGAACCCTCAGCTAGGAGTCTAAACTTCTTGCAACTGCTAGCATTTTTTGGTTTTCAGTTCTTTTCAACGTACTACAGCTTCTTTATTTCTTTATTTGCAACTGCTCTAATTTACGACTGTGCTTGGTATATTGCATAGATCGATATGTAAATGAGATGTTGCGTCTGTGTTCTTTAAAGGGTTACTCCACCTCAAAATGAAAATGTTGTCATTAATCACTTAAGCCCAATTTATACTTCTGCATTGATATGCCGTAGCCTATGCAGAGATCCACAGGTATACGCCGTACCTGATGTGCACCTCTCCAAAAAACACAATGTCAATTCTATGCGTACCGCAAGCGCTGTGATTGGTCTGCTAGAACCCCTCGCTCCCCAAATGCACTTGAGTTATGTCTGTTTTGTTGAGCACTTTAATATATTTCAATGTTAAAACCTTATTATTTAAAATAAAACAAAGTGAAGAACGAGTGTCTTATCATTTATTATACTACATAGCATTATACATCAGTAGTTGTCCGTGACAAACAATGTTGATCTGCTTTGGAGTCCTTGTGGAGACTAAAAGAATGTCCGTGACACAGCATACTATCGGCCCGCATGTGTACTGCACGTTGACGTGGACGACGACGCAGTAGTGTAAATTAAAACTGGCATGTCACTGTCACGATATCCAGCTGGAGTCCCTTGTTATGTCCACCAGAGGGCACTCCAGTCTGAGCTGTGCCCGGCTCATGGACTCCATTGCCCATCATGCCTCACTCCTGGGACTGATCACACACACCTGCACCTCATCACCACACCCACATACTGATTACACACACACACGCGCATAAAAGCCACTCTCAAACTTCCATTCTCTGCAAAGTCTTGATTGGCCCTGGCTATCATTTTATGTCATGATATCCAGCTGGAGTGCCCTAAGGTGGACACAACAAGGGACTCCAGCTGGATATCGTGACAGTCGCTTTACACCATAGGTCCAACGCAGAAGTATAAATCAGCCTTTACCCCCATGTTGTTCCAAACCCATAAAAGCGTTGTTCATCTTTGGAATACAGTTTACAATATTTTGGATGAAAACCGGGAGGCTTGTGACTGTCAAGGTCTAGAACAGTATAAAAGACATTGTCAGAATAGTCCATCTGCCATCAGTGGTTCAACCATAACATTATAAAGCTACAACAATATGTTTAGCACGGAAATGAAATACAAATAACAACTTTTGTTATTAAAATTTGTACCATAACGTCACCGTTTTGGAGGACATCCACCAGACACTGTTCTTTGTCAATTGCAACACAAGGATATGCTTTTTCTATGTGTGTTTATGCTTTGATTTAAATAAAAACAGTGAATCCGTGTGTTGTGTTTTAGTTTTGGAATGAAAACGTTTCCCATTTACACTGGCATTTCTACTGTGTTTCAGAAATAATGTCCGTTTACACTACACAGCCTAAAACACATGTCACATGACCATTCATGCAGGTACAACCATAGAAATACATAGGTAGATTCCCTATTATTTAGATGCGCCTGCATGCTTGGAGCTGTTGAAAGGGTAATCTACCAACACAGATCTATGGGTACAAGAACAAGTATATTATTGTTCACACAGTCAGCAAAGTGAATGTGGGCAGCCAGGCCATTGTTTTCAAAAGTCTCTGTTTTGGACATGCAACCCTGGAGTTTTCAAACTAAAACGGCATTTTCAAAAGTCAGCATTTTCGACCTCGAAAATGCCAGAGTAGTGTAAACGATAGGCGTAACCGTAGCACAAGTTATGCATTTTAAAACTAAAACACACTAGTGTAAACGGGGCTTTAGTAAATCATTTGCAGATATTTCCATATTACCATGCCCATCTGCACTCTTGCGCTAGTTTGCCCTTAGATGTGATGCGATCAGTCAGTTAAAATCAGTTGAAGATGTTACCCTGTTCACGTGTGGTGTCAGCAAACACGTGTCTTTGAATACAGTGATGCCGTAACATTAGCTTACATCATTGGCTACTAAATATTAATGGTGTTGCATAAATCTTATGTCACACTGGAGCTGGTCAAGTTTGAATAAGGCTGCTTCGGAAATCACTTGGTAATGGTCGAAGCACCCCTGTTGTGTAACCCTCGTTGTTCAGAATCTCAGCGGGTTTCGATTGCTCTGATTGGATAAGAGATGTAAAATAATACCACCAAGGATGTTCATCCAGCAAAGCTCTATTTTCCGTAGACCACAAAGCCTCACGGCGAGCATAATTCACCTTTCAGCACGAAGCTGACAATATAGATGACGCCACAGAGGTAGAAAGTGAGCCATTATTTACACCACGTCTCAGTCCTTGACATCTCTCATTCACTCCCAGCAACCACAGCTTTCAGCTGCCAAGGAGCCGACGGCTCGCTTGTCTCCTAGCAACCGTCAGCCCACATAATTGTCTCTCCTCTCATCTCGTCGTAATGGGATTTGTGCTATATTATGACATTTGCGTTTTTCTCCATGCGACGCTTTGACCATTTTTGATTCTTTCGAAAAAGAGAAGTTAATTTCAAGTGGCAGTCTAATGACGGACGCGTTCACTGTATAATAAGCATGCACAATATTTGTGTCACTTTGAGAGGCAATAAACACTCGAGCCTGTCTCTCTGATTGATATTCAAATCATTGTCTTGCGCAACGTTCAGAAAACCAAGGCTCCTCTGGTTTACCGAGTGACACCCTGGATGTCATAAATGTTAAATGCCTTGAGATTCACAATCTTTCCCCTTGTCCTTGTCCAGATGATAACTTGTTGGAATATAAAAGGAAACAGCAGACTGTGTCCTCAGGCTGCACATCTGCAGTCGCCTCTCTTGTCTTATTAAGTGCATCACTCATAGTATAATGAGACAAACTATCATGACATCAATCTCCTTATGCTCGATGAAGAGCTGCACTTGTCAGATTTCAGATTTTCAGTTGGGCCTTAAGCATCATGGTGCTTGATCTGTCCTAATATACAACACATCAGAAGGCAATAATGACAAATAGGGCACTTTTCCCAAACAGGGCTCACTGTGGCGTCCTATAAAATTTTAAAGGCTTTTTAAAGGCATAAATTTAATTTAATTTTTAATTCAAAATTTAATTTAAAATGTAAATGTTTATTTATTTTTTATCAGTAGTTAATCAGATATTAGCTGTAAGAACTATTATTGGATATAAAATTAACATGAAATTATTGAAATCGTCAAAATGTTAGCATTAAATAGTTTTAAACAATCAAATGTCTTCATAGTTTTTTTAAATAATTTCTGTAAATATATCAAATTTAAAATTCATGTGATTCAAATTCATTCTGTACTTAACATTTACATTTGCAATCATATATATACAGTATTGTTCAAAATAATAGCAGTGTTTTTTAAAACGTGAGTAAACAGTTTGTCAGTTTTGCCGCAGACAGTTTGTCAGTTGACCCCTAAACACTGAATTAAAGCCACAGTACACTCTGAAGACCGTGAAGCATGGT
>JAUMHE010000067.1:2621625-2634236 GCA_032359235.1 Enteromius mattozi | reverse complement strand
AAAATGTTTGTATAACATAATTTAAACTAAGCAAAAGTGAAATTGTTACAATATGCTAAATCTGCATAATATTTAACAAGGCAATACACTTAAATGCACTATAAGATACTAAAATAATAATGTAAAAAAGAAAAAAAAAAGGTTTTTATAGCATTTATAATTTACAGCTAATAAGACAAAACTATAAATGTACTTACCAAAACAAATCAAAACTTAAAATTAAAAAGTGTTGAGCACAGAAGATATTTTGAAGAATGTGGTAACTATAGTTGATGGTAGCCATTGACTTCCAGAGTGCTTTTTCCTTAATAAAGCTACCATGAACTGTTTGGTAACATTCTTCAAAAAATCTTTTGTTCTCAGAAGAACAAAGAAACTCATACAAGTTTGGAATCCTTTAAAGGGCAGGTAAATGAAGACAGAATTTTCATTGTTGGGTAAACAACCCCTATAAAATGTACAGTTAACAATCACAGTTTGTAAAACATTGTCACTCTATTTGTTTCTAGCAATCATGGCTGCCAGTTTTTTTTATAGTGTACACCATTTATCATTTCAGTCCATTTTAACAACAGTGGGATGTTTTATTTTCACTTTAAACTGCAGATTTTAGATGCTCCAGTCACAATAAATAATGGCACTTCTATTTAATTTGATGATTAGCATAAGCGCCTCTATTCACTTGATATAAAGAATGGAAGTTGTTAGCCTGTGAATGGCATGTGAGTGGAGGGGCTTTGCTCTCAGCCCACCATCTGAAAGGGCACGACCGCTGTTTGTTAAGAGCACTGACTTCATTTATTGATTGGGCCTGAAAGCCTCTGACATAACCATGAGCAAAATCTATTGCCCCAGCAAGATAGTCTCAAGCAGCTGCCAATAAACTGGTTGTCTTCCCCTGTGTTTTGTGCTGTTGTCTTTATTCAAGCAGCGCTGAAGAACGGCTTTCTCTTCTTTACCGTCTGATTATCTTATCTTAATGAGCTCAACTCACTACAGCAGAGGTTAGTCAGTGATCGTCTTGACCTGCTAATCTCTCTCAGCTGTGACAAAGAATGCTCGCAAAGAATGATGTTAATGACACTTTCCATACGGGACGAATAGAGTCTGAAACAAAAAAAGTAATTTTCTTTTTCAGCAGTGGTCAGTGAGGTGCTTAACCTTCAAGAAAATGTTAATCATCAATTTCAGAAGGTCAGGAGGTTGTTTTTTACAATTGTAATTGTTTATATATTCACAGCCAAAATAAATGTTTTTGTTTACAGAATGTATGTATGTTTAAAAAATATAAATGTATATACATTTTTATATTTATATTCATATATTTTGTTATATATAAATATATTTTATATTATATATAAATATACTTAATATCTAAACAAGACATATTTTCTTAAATATATACATTTGTGTGTTTGTATTTATATAATCATGACAAATATGCACAGTATGCAATTGTTTGACAGCATTAAAAAAAAAATAAATAAATAAAAATATATATATATGTATATTAAACATAGTACAGCAAGTAATACATCGAATTAAACATAAAATTATGTAGAAATTGTGTAGTAGAAAAAACAACTGTAATATATAGACTATATATAGACTTATGAATTAGCTTTTTTTTTTTTTGTATTTTTATATTTGAAAAATACACCAGTGTAAAATGTGCCAAAATGCAATGAAATTATTTATCTATCTGTTCACTATAATGTAAAAAGGGTCCAGTGTTTTCAATCTTTTTCAATCATTTTATTTAATTTTTTTATTTGATTGTTTTTGCAATGGAAGAAAATCATGCAGCAATGGGGTTGCATGCCAAATGTGAGAGACAATTAAACATCACTTTTTTTTTGATCAGTTAAATCTGTTTTTAGAATTTATTTTTGGAATTAAAATTTTCAATATTGGTCGGTTACAAGAAGGTCAAGACAAGCGTAAAGTGCCAAGTGTGGGACAGCTTCTTGCTGTGCTGTAAATCTAAAAACATTCCAGTCTATTTTATCACGGACCGTGGTCAGTCTGTATTGTTGGAATGGTGTGCGAGTGTCTTCTGCATTTTCCTCCTTGTGGGAATGGATACTGATGTCCATATAGTCAGGAGAATGAAGACTTGCATGCGTAAGACCGACAGAAGCAAGCATGGCGGTCATGCTTAGCGTGCTAAACAGAGAGGGCCTGTCATCTATCCTTTCCGCTTCCTCCCCCAGTCAACCCCCACCTGCCTCGATCCCACCCATGCTCTTTGTTCCTGGGCCGCACATCCTGTGTCTTCAGAGGCCGGGGACTGGAGCCTGGGATGAAGAGGATGCAGTTGAACACAGATTTAACCTGTTCTTAGACGCAGTGGAAATGCAGAACGCGTTTCATGGTTAAACCTACAGCTTGTGATTCAATTTTGAGCCAGTGCTTGCTTGTTGAATATATTTAAATAAGTTGTGAAAAATACAATCTACTGTAGGAGTCGAAATGATATATTTTTGATTCACAGAGATTAATACTCTACTAAGAAGACAAACACAAGACTTCTTAACAAGCTTAACCAGCAGTCATCCTTGGTTAATCAGCTTTTCCAGCTAAGTTTTGCAGGTCATCAGTATACAGGATGCACCGGCATTAACCACAATAAACATGCAGGACCACACAAATCTCTCTATTAGGGAGCAATTCTTACTGTTAAGTAACTATTAACTATGACTTTTGCCTCAATAAACTCCAAATTTACTTATTGATAGTTAATAAGCTATGATTAAAGGGATACTCCACCCCAAAATGAAAATGTATGTCATTCCAAACCTGTAAAAGTTTAATTCGTCTTCAGAACACAATTAAAGATATTTTGGATGAAAACCAGGAGACTTGTGATGTCCCATTGACTGCCAAGTACACGACACTGGACATTGTCAAGGTCCAGAAAAGTATGAAAGACATCGTCATAATAGTCCATCTTCCATCAGTGGTTCAATCTGGATTTTTGAAGCGACAAGAATACTTTTTGTACGCAAAGAAAATAAAAATAACAACTTTATTAGGCAATTCGTCTCCTGTCTCTCCTGCTGTTTTTATTCAAATTAAAGCATACAGTAAATACACATAGAAGCGTATCCATGTGCCACAGCTGACACAGTAGTTTAGTCCAGCATCCAGCGGATACTTTCCAAAATAGCACTGGGGTGCCTTGGAGAGACTCAGAGGAGACAAATGTTTCATGTATTACTAGTGAGCCTGAAGACCTTGCTTAGCTGGTTCAGTTGTGGTTAATAAAGGTTGGAACTAAACTCTGCTGGACAGAGGCCCTGCAGGACCACGTTTGGATACCCCTGATATAGTGTCAAATTAAAACACTGGAACCTTGTAAACTGGCAAATACTTCCCCCTCAGTTTTTATTCTGTCAGCCCAGTTGTTTCTTAGGTGATGAGCAGCATGGACAATGTTTAGTGAACTTTGGCTTAAATTTCATATTTATGTTCTGTTCCTCATATAATGCTGTTGTATGGCTTGAGAAAGCATTTTTGAGTGCTTTTATAAAACATTCATAATCATTTTCATAGATTTATAGCATCCCCATTCGCTCTCATTGTATAGACAAGAGGAAAAAACAGCTAACCCTCTCCTATTGTGTTCAACTGATGAAAGTCAGTTTTGAAACAACATGGAGGTAAATGATGCCAACTGGGTGAACTGTTACTTAATTTAGTAAGCCTTCAGAATAATTGTTTAAAAACAGTACACCTTTTTTTCCAGAATGTGCCAACCTCAGAAAGAAAACACATTAACTAATTTAGTCTGAACTAGGTCTAAATAATTAACTTATTTAACTTCACCGGTAGCCAGTCCTGGTGCTTTAGCTTAAGAGTACAATAAAGACTGCATATACTCTTGCATGCACCGTATTTAAAAATTCATACATACTCTTTGAAATCACTTACTGTATGTTGTCCTGCTATTAAAACTTGGAGTGAGAAAGCACATTATGGCCTGAAAGCTTCCTGGTGCCTTTCAGGTTTAATTTCATGAAGGCTTTGTGACATGTTTATGTTTAACATATAACCTAATGCTTTTAGGGAATGCCAGGTGTCTATGTATGGCCAAATCAGCCATTGTAGAGCTTTTGTGGGTACGATATTAGGTGGAAAGATGTATTAGGTTTAAACACATCTTTCCATAAAATTACATTTAAGTTATGCATTGCTGTCGTTTTAACATGCATAAGCTTAAACTGATATTGAGGTAATCACAAATCTAAGAACATTTCTCAAAGCTCAACAATTATTCATTCTTTAATCAGGACTGTTTGGTCTCATGGTTATATTTATGAAAACTATAATCTCTCTGGAGACTGTGTGTAAGTTCTAGTAAAATGTTTAATCACTCAAACAAAAAAAAATATTGTTTTGGATGCGTCTCAAAACGTCTTTCTCTCTGTCATCATGGGAGAAGAGTCTAATCTGGCTTATTTGAATGAGGCTAAATGTAGGTCAGAGAGACTGCTGCCAGTATTTGTTTATTTGTTCTGAGGAAAGATTGAATTCTTATGTGGTGAGGTCTACTGTGCAGTGTTTCGGTGACCCAGAATTTTGACATAAATCATGTTGTAATTGCCAGGATCGGCATTATGTGGTTGTAAGCTGTGTCACCATTGCCAGGCCACCACAATGTCACATTTCACCAACGTTTACAGTATTATTAAAAGTATAGTAATATTAATAAATGTTAAGTAATAAAAGATTCCATTAAAAGATGTTGCTTGCCTTTCAAGGTCAGGTTTTTATAAATACATTATGCCCCTGACAATAGATTAGCATATGTATACGCAATTCAAAAGTCTATTTTTCTTTCTAAGGTACGTTATTATTATAACATTTGAAAATAATAATAGTAAAAACAAAAAATTCAACATCATTATTCCAGTCTTTAGTGTCACATGATCTTTCAGATATCATTATAATATCCTGATTTGATGAATAAATTTCACATTCAATTAATTACAACTTGATTATTAAAATATCACTGTGGTTGGCTCTAAAATTCACATTTTTGTTAATATTAAAAACAGTGTACGTCACTGCGGTCAGTGCTGATTTGCACATTATTACAGGGCATGAATGCTGGGAACCAAATTTCCGCTCAGATGACTCACAGTTTTATGGCATGAGAGCGTTATGTGCTCAGCTAATTTAATTAATTTTTAATTCCTTCCTGGTTCACAAAAAAATAATAAATGAATAAATCATGTAAACATCATACATGTATAATTGATGTCCTGGAAGTATGCACATATTGATCGTGAGATAGTTTCAACATTCTAGCATTAAATATAGTAAGTAATTAACCTGTCAAAAATGCCAAAACTACACTTATATGGGCTATCACATTAATATGAAATGTGCTGTCAGGTGTATATGACCAAATATTGCAATGTGATACTAATAAAGTAATATAATAAAGATGAAAAATATACATTACACTAACTACGCTGATATACAAACTAAAGAATAAAATATAAAAATCAATTAAAGATAAATGCATTTCTACAGAAATCTCAAAATTATGAGAAAGTGAGATGTCAACTTTCAATTGCAAGAAAAAAAGTTGATATTGACATTTTTAATGGATTTTAATGGATTATTTTGTCCTACCCCTGTATACAAACAGATCAATGCTTTTTTTTTTTTAATCAGTTATATATCTCTGAAATATTACAACTGTATGGAGCAAATATGTGCCAGGCTTTGTCAATTTTCAAAAGATTGTAAGATTGTAAAGCAGATTGTAGCTCTGATCATTTGCATTAGTGACAAAAGTAAGCTTAGAATCTAGTGGGAAATACTAAGTGTTCAATTAAACATTTTAAAGCTTTGATAAGAGTGATAATGCCTTAAAGGAATAGTTACCCAAAAATGAATATTCTGTCATCATTTTTTCACCCTCAAGTAGTTTCAAACCTGCAAGAATTTATTTTTGAACACAAACAAAGATATTTTGAAAAAAAGTTTGTAACCTGGCTGTTTTGGTCACCATTGACTTCCATAGTAGGATGAAAAACGCTATGGGAGTCAATGGTGACCCAAAACAACCTGATTACAAACTTTCCTCCAAATATCTTCTTTTGTGTTTGGCAGAACAAAGAAATTCTTTTTGGAACTACTCAAGGGTGAGTAAATGATGACAGAATTTTAATTTGTGGTTGAACTATTCCTTTAATGCTCTAAAAGCTGACATCCTAATGCTTACACATTGTACCACGTATGATCTGCAGTGGTTAGTGCTGTATAATGACAACAGACCCTCTAGGCTGCTCCAGCAATTGTCCCAGCAATCAACTATCTGTCAACTATCAACTTTTAAAAATGATCAAGTGGTCAACCTTTTACTATATACATACAGTGAAGTATTTGGAGAGTATTTGAGAAGCCATTTCACTCAGATATACATCTCAATTGAACCTGACAGTCACAGGTGACCAATCATAACGCTGAATCTGCGATCTTAAAATCAGACATCAAGGTAGATTAACTGTGGCGGACTTAAACTTGAAAAATGGTGTGAATTGACGTCGTTCTGTGGTTGAAATAAAATACCTTCTGATGTTCATTCATTCATGTTTATTTTATGCTTTAAGTAAATTTGAACAGATAAAAGGATCACATGCCACTTGAATTGAAGCACTACAGTGATACAGTAATCAGTATTTATTGTTTGAATTTCTTAAAAATGACAAAATATGAAAGTAACCAGCTCTGTCTTGTCTGTTGGCATGTTGTCAGTTTCCTCTCTGCTGAACAAAATAAAGTGAACACCTGTGAAATAGGCAGTATTAAAGTGTTATATCACCATTTACCTCTGCGACCTTATGACTGTTCATCTCGATACAAATATTTGATTAAAATTGTAGCAATTGCAGTTTTCAGGATGTTTGCATTGTGAGGTTGTTTTTGTGGAGACAGGGTGAATGTTGAGGTTTTCTGTCAATTTGCTGCAGTAGTTCTGTGTTGTTTGGACACATCCTTCTTAGTGTTTAAAAATCATTCACTTTTGGCTATTACTCCTTGCTGCACTGTGTTTTTTGCTGCATGAGAACATGACGTATGGCTTATGAGCAGCATAGCTTGTCGGACGTTACAACAGTAACTAAGTAAGTCTTTACGAAGGGTCAGTTGGGAAGAAAAGAAAATCACAACTTCTGTTTTACAACAATTTTTAGCGATACACCTGCTGTTGTGATACTAAACTCCATCATGGTAGAAGAAAGTCATTGTATTTACAACTGTGAGAACGAGTATTTGTCAGGATGAACTAAGGCCCTGTTTACACCTGGTATTAACATGCATTTTCGTCAATCCGATCACAAGTGGACAAAATGCTCGCAAAGTGAGATTGATGAGGAGAGCAGCCACTTTTGCTTCGGTAGCAAATGATGTGGACTCTCGCTAGTGCTTCGAAATAAACATTCAAGTTTTCAAACGCTTTTTTAAAATTGAACAAATGTGCACTACAACAGCAATCCGATAAAATGCATTTTCGACCACCTCTGGATGTGGTCGAGAGTGGATAATCTCAAACTTTTTGCACCCTGTTTATATCTGTACTTAGCGTCGTCCACTTGTAATGGGATCAACGAAAATGCATGTTAATACCAGGTGTAAACATCATCAGTCTGAAAGTCTGGCTGTACAACACTAGTTTATTTCTTCTGTTGAGCATAAGATAATTTTTTAAGAATGTGGGTAACCCAACAGTTGGTGGTCCCCATTGAGTGGTCAGTGGGACTAGAAACTTTATGGTTACCCATATTCTTCAAAATGTTCAACTGAGGAAATAAACTCAATACAACTTGAGGGTGACTAAATGATGACATAATTTTCATGTCTTTTGTTGAACTATCTCTTTAATTAACCATTCTAAGACTGATTTGTGGGAAACTGTGAACACTGTCCCTGAGTTGCTATGAAAATTTGTTTTTGTTTTTTTTAAGCGACCAGTTTAGTCCTACAAATCAACGCTGACTCAACCTCTGGAGTGATTTGAGGCGAGGGTATCTGTTTGTTCGATCAGTGGTTGATGGTTTGGGGGTGTATTCGGAAGAGCTTTTCTGTCTCATTCAGTGGCACAGAAATTACAAACTGCATCCCTAGTAATAAATAAGAGAGTTTTTAAAATAGCAACCCCAGCGTTAATGGTCTGAGTATTAAAATGGACACCTTTTATAAATGTTCACATTATTATGATCAGTTTAGTTTAAAAAGATGACAAAACAGAAAGAAGAATCACTAGTTATAATCACATCTTGTTTTATCTCACATCCTGCCCTTTCCTCTTCATGAATATTTCGTTACTCAAAAGCTTTGCTTTTTCCTATTGATCATTTCCTCAGTTCTCCCAGGAAATCTTGATGTAAAAAGGCTGAATATTTTTCACTGTAATTGCTGTAAATGATCTAAATCACTGTCTGTCATTATTGTGCTGTCAGTTCCTGAGCTAAAGAACTGTAATAAGAGGCTCCACTGTGTGAGCCATTTATTTAGACGAAGACAATTTGACTCTGGAGACTCCAGCGAGGCCAGCTGAACGGTTGCTTCTCTTTCCAGGTGTTTGCATACGCATGGCATGTGCAGGAGCGCTGTAGCTGCCAATCAGCTCTTTTCCAAAAAACATTTGGTAGTAAGGCGCAAATTTTTGGCTCTTGACTAACATTCCCAGCTGGTGACTGAAGAGGAACCCTTGGGTTTCAAGATGAATCTGCAAATGCAACAGACAGACTGGATTTTTGTTTGTCAAATTTGTTTCAAACCAAAAAAGGATTAGTTCCCTAAAAGTATCTATATGAAAAGACTGTCTGTCTTTCAGTCGTTCTAGCAACCAACCTAATGTTAACAAAAGCTTTATATTTGACATGATAAATGACAAGTAATTGTGTTTTTACTAATAACTCTCAGAAGGCTTAAAAGCACAAACTATAGTGAACAATGATTTTGCAGTAATTTAGCTATAAACACTGCTGCAGGCTCTCCTATTGTGAACTGCTATTATTATTAGTAGTAGTAGGAATAATTAAGTACTCTACTGAGACTAATTACTTATGGTAATGTACATGACAGTGTTGATGTATTTGGTCTTGGCAGAATAGATCTTCCCCGTTACAACGCCGTTACCGTTACTGACAATAAAATGTGGCGTTACTACAATTTATTATAATATTATTAGCATTTTATTTTTCAGTCCATCTGAATGGATGAACATTTAATATTGGGGGCATCCAAGTTTGCATTTGATTTTTTTTTTAAGTAACGCAATAGTTACTTACCCTGGTAATTAGTTAGTTTTATAATGTTGTAACTCAGTTACTAACTCTAAGCAACTAGTAACTATGACTAATTCCTTTTTTTAAAGTAACATGCCCAACACTGGTTACATCTATTGGACTGCACCAGAGTTTCTAGCTAGAACTTTGTATTTAGTAAGGTTTTGTTTTCTTTGTATCTGATCTTGCAAATAGAATTACCCATTTAAACTGCATTTTTTTGAGCATTTACAGGATTTGATCAATATACAAACAGTTTCCCATGTTACAATGTATACAGTATTGATGCTTTTGGAAAATATGCCATAGGAATAAAGTACTACTTACATACTACCAAAATTCTGTAGTGTTGTGGGAAACCTAGATCCTAGTATCCAACTCTGAATGGCTTGGTGTCCCACTGACCCAGGCTGTAAAATCAGTGCCCTAATATGGTTATTTGCATTACAAAGCAATTTAATTAGAGGCATGGCACTAAATGGTAAAGGGCATCATTCATTGCCATGCTGACTATATTTTAAAAGAGAGGTCTCTTTCACTGAATGCCAGTGTGTTTTCAGAGTACATTTCTCTATTTAAGCAATGCCAGCTGTACCATGGTAACTTAAACAGAGAAACTTCACAGACAGTCACTCATTTACATTTATTCATTTATCAGATGCTGTTATCTGGCTTACACATGAGGCAGAAAAAAACAGCAATTTATCAGAAGTCATTGCCAATTGCCATAATTCAGAGACTGCTACAAAGACTGAAAAGAAAATAAGCAAATATGCTATTCACTATAAAACAATATAGAGCTTGGCATAACTACAAATATTATGTATAGACCTAATCTTTGTTAAAATGTCCATGACGTTTTAAGATTGTATTCATTATTAAAGTCGTTTTTAAATAGAAACTGTCTTGAATTGTTTTATCTTTGCCTATTTTATTTTAAATGAAGTCATTTTAAGCCATCTTAAGGCCCATTTGGAGTTAATATTATGAAGCTAATATTGTGGTTTATAACAACCCTTTGTTTTGTGCAAAAATAGGTTGCAGATCAGTGCCATTACAGCCACTTCAAATGTTGTCTTCTAAAGCTGAAGCCATAAAAATTCCAAAAACCTGTTTTTGAAGGCACTAATGATTCACACTTATTGCTTTAATAGTAAGCAGCTTTTTTCTTACTGCCAATATATCCATCATTACACACTTTTTATTGTACCAAAATGCTTCCTCTGAAAGCCTAATGTCCATTAATGAGGACACTCCTCTAATAAGGATGTAAAGTTGAGAGGATATGCTGGTGCCCAGCGGGATTTGTGGAGACACCACGGCTAATTTACAGCAGCATTAGGACTTAACAGAGAGGAAAGTTGGGTAATTTAATTGAAGCCCTTTAACTAGAACAAACATGCCTGTAGGCTATCACTAGATATGGCAGTGAAAAGACAGAGAAGTGTAATGCTGAGAAGCTTTTGTGCTTCACCTGCCAACAACTTACAATCTATCACACTAAACTAAGTACTGTCTCATAATGCAATGTGCTTGATTAGACTTCCCATTTCCAGTTTCAGTAATGTATCATCTGCTTCTATATTTGATCATACTGCCAAGATTTAAAGGGTCAGATCACCCAGAAACTTACATGCTGTCATCATTTAGTCCCTCATGTCAGGCCAAACAATAAGACTTTCTTTCATCTTCTGAACAAAAATGAGGATATTTGTAATGAAAGGTTTCTGTCAACTGGGGATTCGTTCTGCTGGGGGACTTCAACACCCACGTGGGTGATGCTAGTGACACCTGGAGGGGTGTGATTGGGAGGAACGGCCCCCTGATCTGATCCCGAGTGGTGTTCTGTTGTTGGGCTTCTGTGCTAGCCACGGTTTGTCCATAACGAACACCATGTTCAAGCATAAGGGTGTCCATCAGTACACGTGGTACCAGGACGCCCTAGGGCGGAGGTCGATGATCGACTTTGTGGTTGTTTCATCTGATCTCCGGCCATATGTCTTGGACACTCGGGTGAAGAGAGGGGCGGAGCTGTCAACTGATCACCACCTGATGGTGAGTTGGATATGCTGGTGGGAGAGGAAGCTGGACAGACTCGGCAGGCCCAAACATACTGTGAGGGTCTGCTGGGAACATTTAGCAGAGCCCCCTGTCAGGGAGGTCTTTAACTCCCACCTCTGGCAGAGCTTTAACCGTATCCCGAGGGAGGTTGGAGACATTGAGTCCGAGTGGACTATGTTCTCCACCTCCATTGTCGATGCGGCTGTTCGGAGTCCTATTGAGCCTGGCTGGCTTGTGGGGCTCCTGAGGCAGCTGTTAGGTACCGGTGGGCCAAGCGGACTGCGGCCTGGGTGGTTGCGGAGGCAAAAACTCAGGTCTGAGAGGAGTTTGGCGAGGCCATGGAGAAGGACTATTGGTCGGTCTCAAAGAGGTTCTGGCAAACTGTCCGGCGACTCAGGAGGGGGAAGCAGTACCCTGCCAGCACTGTATACAGTGGGGGTGGGAATCTGCTGACTTTAACTGGGGATATTGTCGGGCGGTGGAAGGAATACTTTGAGAATCTCCTCAATCCCACTGACATGTCTTCCATTGAGGAAGTAGAGGCCGGGGGCCCGGGGGTGGACTCGACCATTACCCGCGCTGAAGTCGCTGAGGTAGTTAAGAATCTCCTTGGTGGCAAGGCACCGGGAGTGGATGAGATCTGGCCTGAGTACCTTAAGTCTCTGGATGCCGTGGGGCTGTCTTGGCTGACACACCTCTATGGCATCGCGTGGAGTTCAGGGACAGTACTTCTGGATTGGCAGACCGGGGTGGTGGTCCCTCTTTTTAAGAAGGGGGATTGGAGGGTGTGTTCCAACTATAGGGGAATTACCATGAAGCCATAAAAATCCCAAAAACCTGTTTTTGAAGGCACTAATGATTCACACTTATTGCTTTAATAGTAAGCAGCTTTTTTCTTACTGCCAAGATATCCATTATTACACACTTTTTATTGTACCAAAATGCTTCGTCTGAAAGCCTAATGTCCATTAATGAGGACACTCCTCTAATAAGGATGTAAAGTTGGTGGCAAGGCACCGGGAGTGGATGAGATCTGGCCTGAGTACCTTAAGTCTCTGGATGCCGTGGGGCTGTCTTAGCTGACACGCCTCTACGGCATCGCGTGGCGGTCAGGGACAGTACCTCTGGATTGGCAGACCGGGGTGGTGGTCCCTCTTTTTAAGAAGGGGGATTGGAGGGTGTGTTCCAACTATAGGGGAATTACCATGAAGCCATAAAAATCCCAAAAACCTGTTTTTGAAGGCA
>JAUMHE010000067.1:2603675-2621525 GCA_032359235.1 Enteromius mattozi | reverse complement strand
ATCAGCACCTCCAAATCTGAGGCCATGGTTCTCAGCCGGAAAAGGGTGGCCTGTCCCCTTCAGGTTGGTGGGGAGTTTCTGCCCCAGGTGGAGGAGTTTAAGTATCTTGGGGTTTTGTTCACGAGTGAGGGAAGGATGGAAGGAGAGATCGACAGACAGATCGATGCAGCTTCTGCAGTAATGCGGTCGATGTACCGGTCTGTCGTGGTGAAGAAGGAGTTGAGCTGCAAGGCGAGGCTCTCGATTTACCGGTCGATTTACGTTCCTACTCTCACCTATGGTCATGAGCTTTGGGTCCTGACCAAAAGAATAATATCCCGGATACAGGAGGCCGAAATGAGTTTCCTCCGTAGGGTGGCTGGGCGCTCCCTTAGAAATAGGGTGAGGAGTTCGGTCACTCGGGAGGAGCTTGGAGTAGACCCGCTGCTCCTCCACATCGAGAGAGGCCAGCTGAGGTGGCTCGGCATCTGTTTCGGATGCCTCCCGGACGCCTCCCTGGGGAGGTGTTCCAGGCATGTCCCACCGGGAGGAGGCCCTGGGGAAGACCTAGGACACGCTGGAGGGACTATATCTCTCGGCTGGCCTGGGAACGCCTCGGTGTTCCCCCGGAAGAGCTGGAGGAAGTGTCTGGGGAGAGGGAGGGATAAGCAGAAGAAAATGGATGGTTTGATGGCATTCAAGAAGTGAAACTTGTATAATGTATACATTTATTCCACACAGACTGATATATTTCAAGTGTTTCTTTTAATTTTGATGATTATAACTGACAACTAATGAAAACCCCAAATTCAGTATCTCAGAAAATTAGAATATTGTGAAAAGGTTCAGTATTGAAGACACCTGGTGCCACACTCTAATCAGCTAATTTACTCAAAACACCTGCAAAGGCCTTTAAATGGTCTCTCAGTCTAGTTCTGTAGGTGACACAATCATGGAGAAGACTGCTGATTTGACAGTTGTCCAAAAGACGAACTTCATGCTTCCTGCTGCTGACCAACTTTATGGAGATGCAGATTTCATTTTCCAACAGGACTTGGCACACACAGTGCCAAAGCTACCAGTACCTGGTTTAAGGACCATGGTATCCCTGTTCTTGATTGGCCAGCAAACTCGTATTGTGTATATGCTCATACTTTTCATGTTTATACTTTTCAGTTGGCCAAGATTTCGAAAAATCCTTTCTTTGTATTGGTCTTAAGTAATATTCTAATTTTCTGAAATACTGAATTTGGGGTTTTCACTAGTTGTCAGTTAAAATCATCAAAATTAAAAGAAATAAACACTTGAAATATATCAGTCTGTGATGAAGGAATGTATACATTATACAAGTTTCACTTCTTGAATGAAATTAGTGAAATAATTCAACTTTTTGAAGATATTCTAATTATATGACCAGCACCTGTGTGTGTATATATATATATTTCAGTAATGTACTACAGTATGCTAATGTATGCTCATTCTGAACATAGCCTATGTCTAACCTTAGGTTAGTCCATTTTTATCCATTTTTAAAATAAAAATGTATTTCTTTTGTTGTTGTTTACAAAGAGTGCCATAAAGGACAAAAAAAACAAATTTTGTTTTGTTTAGTCGACTAACAAACCCATTTTTGTTTAGCTTAGGCCATATTCAAACAGATAAAATGACTCAACGCGGCCATCACGTCGGCAGCAAGGCTGATTTACGACTTCATTTATTGTTGTTTTGCTGTAGGGTGTTGTCTGTGAAATAAATGGCTGAACTGTGGATGAGGAGCTAAGAGATGTTATTATTTCAGTGCCACTGAGGCAGCCAATTTTTCTACTGATATAGAGAAAAAACATTAGGATAAAAAAAGTCTCAGAACCCAAGCAGACAAACTTATAATGATTTCTGAGTAAATATTGTTGATAATGTGGCCTCTTTTTAGCTGTTTATAACCATGAATATAAACAGTTAAGCAGTTTTGCTGTATTATGCTTTGATTATACTGCATCTATATGTAAAGTTGTATATTTACTGTAATCATATATTAAACTTTATTTACAGAGCCGTGAGGTAATATACTAATGTACAATATGTGGGTAAAGTTGGATATACTTATAGTAGCTGTTGGAGTTGTTATTTTTTGTGGTGTTGAGGGTTATGAAACCTGTACGTTTTTTTCAAATGAATGTAACACGCCTACTATTTGGTGATGTGCCTCATGGTTAAATGATGCACACAAAGTTAAAATTGTGATCATATCTCCCAGTCAACTGTAAGCCATGGCATGACATTACACTTTGTACATGGTTTGTAAAATCTTCAGTTCCCTAATGTGCAAGACACAGGCAACTTTAGAAATGAACAAAAATGGTAGCACTTTATTTCGATAGTCCACTTTAGACATTCTACTAACAGTAAGTTTGCAACTACAACTAGTAGTAATTAGACTATCTTCGAACACTTTTAGTCACACTTTATATTAGGGGGCCTTAACTACTATGTAATTACATAAAAAACAAGTGCAATGCACTTATTGTGGCCATATTGTATTGCAAAATACTTTTTTCTGCTATTGAAGTGGGATACGGGTATACAGGTTAGGGACAGGTTTGGTGGTATGGGTAAGTTTAAGAATGGGTTAAGGTGCAATGGATGGGTAAACAGTGTATTACAGAATGTTAATACAGAAATTAATTACAGATGTAACTACATATGGGTAATTTTTAAAGTATAAGTACAATGTAAAAACATGTATGTACACAATAAGTGCATTGTACCAAATGATTAATTTATATGTAAGTACAAAGTAGTTAAGGCCACGTAATATAAAGTGAGACCCTTTATTTTGATGGGTTCACAACATACTACATACTGACTATCAGAAACTTTACAAGTATATGTCAACTTATTCTACTAACCCTAAACCTACCCCTAACAGTCTACTCTGAGAGGAGACTGTCCTCCAACAAAAAATGACCCTATAGGTCTTTTGTGCAAGTACCTTATTTGGTACTAGTACTTATATTTACATTTTAAAAGGTAAGCACCCTCTAGCGGGCGTATTCGTACGAACCCACCCCTAAACCTACCTGTTACAAAAAGAACACAAAATCAAGTTGCAGTATACACTTTGATAGGTCGTATTTTGCCGCTGTGTACAAACAACCTATACGGGCGTATTAGTTGGAGGACATGTTGTCTGAGAGATAGTAGACATGTAGTTGCACATTAATGAAAATTAGTTGACATGTAGCCACAAAGTTACTTATAGAATGTCTGAAGTGGGCTATCAAAATAAAGTGTAACCTGAAAAACCAAAACTGAAAAATGTTAGATAATTGATAAAAAAAAAGGGAACATAACTGGGGCCAGTTTGGCTGATTGGCTGACATAATGACTTAAGTACTCCAAATTTCTGTGTGATATTTAAATAAACCACAAATAGAAAACATAAATGAGTTCCCTTACTGTAAAGAGCATCCAGATTGCTTGTTTTAAGGGTCTTGCACCGGCCAAGCAAGTGCCATTGGCTTGTCACAGAGACAAGTGTGATTTCTCAGGACACCACCAACTTATATCTCCTTTAAATAGCAAAATTTAGTTTATACTATCATCTTACGATACTCTTCTGTTTCCACAGGGTGTTCAAGAAGGCTAGTCCGAATGGAAAGGTAATACTACATTCATTTTGTCCCTCCTTCATTTCTCATTTCTTGTTTTGATTCTGATCCTGCAAAGCTTTTCTGTCAGGCACAGCCTGTTATGAAATGGTTATGACTGAATAACCACAAATATTGAGCAACAAAGTACCTCTTGTTCCAAAATTTGATTTGATGCTTGCGACATGGTTAGCCAGACGGATGGGTCCCTGCTCGCAATGGTTATGTGGTTAGTATATAGCCACAAGTCTATATGTATCATTAGCAGGGAGACGTGTGGTGCGCCGCAACAGTCCTTGAGCAGGAAGCGGGCGTGGGGCGAATATGAAAGAGGGGCATGTGACTCAGCACCAGCCTTCTGCAAAGCTGGGACAGGATCGGCACAACACAACCATTACAGAAACATATATTAGACTCAGTAATAGGCTTTGTTGGAAAATGCACTAAAAAGACAGATTAGTGCTCATAACTTCATAACAGCATTAATTGTGCAGGGGTTAGTGAAAGATAAATATAATTGTGCACAATGGCACCAATGGACATTTCAGTTCTGTCTTTGAATAGAATGCTATGTAATACTGTCATTTTATGATTGCCTTTTTAGTTAACTGTGTACCTTGGTAAGAGGGATTTCGTCGACCATGTGGATCTTGTGGAGCCTGTCGGTAGGCAATAAGATACTAATCTGAATCTATAGCGTTACATTGTAATTACATTGTAATTTACATGTCATAAATATGTATGAGTACTTTGTAATTACATAATAAAGCTGCTTGCAAATACAGCTAATTAAAATTACTAATTTACTAATGTAAATTATTAAACTTACTGAGACACTGTGTTACCACATTTATTGTCTGGGAAATTATTCATTTAAGAAAACTTTTTTTTTTTTTAAATGGAGGGTGACGTTTTAGATTAAAAATAACATAGTAATAATAATATAATAATAAAAGCTAAGCAGGTATAAATTTGACTTTTTAGCTATAATGTATTTTTGTGTCTTGCAGATGGTGTGGTTTTAATTGATCCAGAGTACTTAAAAGAGAGAAAAGGTGAGATTTTTATTATTATTATTATTATTATTTTTAACTGTCACTGTATAGCAATAACCAAACTGAGCCTTTGCTGAAGTTCCCTGCCTCACAGATTTTTTTTCACATGCCTCCTCTAAAGTTTCAGAAGAGATCTCTGCATTACAAACTCAAACGATACCAGCAATCATAAATCAGAGATCTCAGTATGAACTCAAACCTCTCTCGTTACACATGTCTCCAAAGCTAATATCCGAGCTGTGCTTTCTACATTCATTTTATAGCTCTGTACACTTACTGTATGTCAATAATTTTCCCATTTGTTGATGGTTTCTTTCATTAGGAACCAGAAGTACAAAGTTGACTGTAAATCCATTAACCATACAGTTATTGAGACTTTTGTTTTTATCCATCCACAGTTTTTGTGACCTTGACGTGTGCTTTCCGCTATGGAAGGGAAGACTTGGATGTTCTCGGCTTGACGTTTCGCAAAGACCTCTTCGTGGCCAACATCCAGGCATTTCCTCCTGTGCCTGAAGAGAAAAAGAGCTTGACACGTCTACAAGAGCGACTGATAAAGAAACTTGGAGAACATGCTTACCCCTTCACCTTTGAGGTGAAACTTCTTATTTTGTTGACATGATGTCAAGTTTGTAATATTGGATTCAGTTTTGATTCAATTTTGCCTCTTTATCTAGTGCTACGATTTCATTTTCAACATTAAATGTCATTTAACATTTTCTCACAGATTCCTCCGAACTTACCCTGTTCTGTCACGTTACAACCAGGGCCAGAGGATACAGGAAAGGTACATTTTCTTTCAAATAATGTTTCATGATGTTGGTTTTGATAGATAAGTAAAAGGGTTTTGCTGAATTCTCAGAGTTTCACACTCTAGAGTAACATTTTCTTACTCCTATCTGCAAAGGCCTGCGGGGTGGACTTTGAAGTGAAAGCTTTCTGTGCAGAAAATGTTGAAGAAAAAATCCACAAAAGGTACAGCCTTTTACAATGGCACCCAACTGAGTACATAACATAAAACATAACCTTTCCTTTGAACATTTGTCGGAATGTGTTTTTGGAAAACAGGAGACAAATAAGACTAAATGATTTTCGATTGAGTACATTCGAGAAAGCGTCTTATTATGATTTTGTCTGGGCTTTTGTCAGTGGTTCTCTAAAAGGCAGTAATACAAGAATATTTATTATTAGTTTTGAAAAACAATCACTTTAACTGTTTTGATAATCACAAGCCTCATACAATTTGTGTCATGAAGAGAAATGATGCTTTAACAGGACATTTTGTTGAGCAATGATGAGCTATTACACTTAAATGATCAGAGTTAAGAAAAAATGTCTGAAAAAAAATCTGTACAGACACACAACAAACACAAAAAATGCTCACCTGGCAACCTCACAACATAGATCTTGTAAAAGTCAATAAATGCCACACATTATGATGTATATGCCCCATTAACTGCCATTTTACAGGAATTCAGTGCGTCTTGTCATCAGAAAAGTGCAGTATGCTCCAGAGAAGCCAGGCCCACAGCCAATGGCTGAAACCACAAGGCAGTTTCTCATGTCAGATAAACCTTTACACCTGGAGGCCTCACTTGACAAAGAGGTAGGATTGTCTGGTTACTCTGAATAAGATTAAGTATCTGACTATAGAGAAAAGACAACATCACAGATAGAGTTCTGCTCATTAGTAACACAAGTTAATCCAATGACAACAGGTACATCTAGTGACGGAACCAGGGCATTACAACTGAAATCCTGCAAGCACAGTGTTACTTGTATTAGTAGTATATTAGACATTATTGAAGCTTTAAACAACAGACATTTTTCAATAATAAACATTTGGCATGGATGCATAAAGCCACAATCTGCAATGCATTCACAGAAATCATGAACCTGAAATTAATTAAAATTTATTTAGTTATAGTTTTAGACCTGAGATATCAGTTTGTCCTTAATGACTTTTGGCATGTGATTAAATGTAATGCTTGTGCATTGTTGCATTTTATAAACATACCTGGGAACACTAACTGATCTATTTGGATTACATAATTGTAACATTAAGTAATAAACTGTTACATTTATTTTAGTATGAACATAATTTGACTAGTTATGAAACCAGTAATATTTTGGTTTTCTAAAAAAAAATGATGAAATTGAAAGAAATATGATTTATTGATGATAAATATATAAACCTGAGTGTTAAACATTTAGTTCATTAGTACAATGATAGTCTTGCCTGTTTCTTACAAAAATGTATCCCCGTTAGTTATTTAAAAATGGATTTAAATTTTGTATCCAAATACATGCATCCTAAACATTTAGGCTGAATGTAGATAATGTTATAATCACAATTTCTGACCATACTTTTTTTTTTACAAAAACATATTGTATATAGTAAAGATATTATTTTACTATGGTGTCATTTACTCTTGTTGTTTGCATGACTTTCTTTGTGCTCAATGTCTTTTAGATTTACTATCACGGTGAACCAATCAGCGTCAACGTCCATGTCACAAACAACACAAACAAGACAGTAAAAAAAATAAAGATTTCAGGTCTTTCAGTTATTCACGGTGAACAGATTTTGTATTTACACTAGTGTATGGTTAAGAAACAATAACACTTATTTGTATTATTGTAGTGCGTCAGTATGCTGATATCTGCCTCTTCAACACTGCCCAGTACAAGTGTCCAGTGGCGACAGAGGAATCAGAGTAAGTCCGTATTAACCAGACACTCAGTTACCATATGTGAACACAAGCTGACATTGTGTGATAACTGCTCTCTGCTTTGTGTTGTTTCTAGTGATATTGTGGCCCCCAGTGCTACATTTTGTAAAGTATACACTCTCACGCCTTTCCTTGCGAATAACCGAGAGAAACGTGGCTTAGCTCTGGATGGCAAACTCAAACATGAAGACACAAATTTAGCCTCAAGTACATTGTAAGTACAGTCTCTCGTTTGAATGTGGGTTGTGTTTCTTGTAAGGTTTATTAATTCACCTTTCCATGGCATTATTTCTCAAAAGGTTAAGAGAGGGAGCCAATAAGGAAATTCTGGGCATCATTGTTTCTTATAAGGTGAAAGTAAAGCTGGTGGTGTCTCGTGGAGGGTAAGTGTGCTTCAACTGTCCTACTTCTGATAGCACATAAGCATTTGAAACATGTTCTCACTCCCAACTCATCACACACTGACGCCCGCTCAGGACCAACATGCTAGAAATATCCATAACTCCCTGACTTTGTAGTAATGTTTAGTAAAGGCAAGGGCCATTCACAAATCCCTTAAAATACAAATTTAGTTATCATTATCATTATAAATGGTATAACTGGACATTTTTTAGAGTGCATGACCCAAAAACCTACACAAATGTATTAACAAATCAGTTGTTTTCTTAAAAGAAGACATTCTAGGTTTATCTTTGGTTTCACTGTAATGAAAGATTTTTATTATACACACATGTTTCAAAGGCGTTAAGTTGTTTGCTTCGTATGTACAATGAATTAAATCAAAAATGTAATTTAATATATGTAACTGATTATGTGTGTGGTAATATTTGAAACATATTTGTTTATGTAATGAGACAGGTACTGTACCAGCCAAAAATGTGGACAGAAATAATCTTTTGGATCATGAGAAACACTGACTCTGGTGTTCATGACATGTACTGTAGTTTGTATGAAATAAGTTTTTTAAGCTTTAAAGATAGACAGGTGGCTAGATTTGACCCCCTTTATTTATTCAAAGGTTACATTGAAATCACCGTAAAATCAATATGGAATGCTTAGTATTGTAATTCAGTAAGATCATGTTTTATTTATTTATTAATTTATTTTTCAGGCTGCTTGGAGATCTTGCTTCAAGGTACTGAGATCTTTGTGTTTATTCCTATTGTTACTAATATGTGCAGTTGTTTGACACACTACCCTTGAAACCCTATTAAAGCTGCTCCAGAGTGAATTTCATTGACTATGACTGACCGTATACTGAAGAGTCTGTCTTACACAGCTGACTCCAGCCAATTGTGCACATTAGAGATTCCTATAAGTAACCAAGCCTTTGGCTGGAAGCACAGACACTTGAGAAGATGCCATCAATTACTGGACCATTTGCGTTGATGCTTTTAGGCCAGTGGTTCCAGCACTCTGTTAGCACCTCATGAGTGGTGGGACTGAGGTTTGGGTGCGGCAGATCCTAAATGGCCAGGGTTTATTTGGTAATCGTACCTCTTGGATGCCTTTCTCTCATGTTCTATGTTTCCCTCTCCAGTGATGTTGCAGTTGAACTTCCCTTTACGTTAATGCATCCCAAACCATTGGAGGAATCGATCTACAGAGATGGTATGTTACAGATAGCCTTTTTTAAATTTGCTTTCGTATTTCTCTGGTGAGCTAGTTTAAAAGTAGGGTTTATTTTTACCATGATATCAGTTACAACACAAAATTTCCTTTACACAGGGAATATAAAATGTATAATAAAATATGTTTTAAATTAAAAAAAAATATAATAATAATAATATATATATATATATATATATATAAAGAGTTCATTTGCAAAAACTCAAAAACAGATAACTAATCTTAATCAAACTGCAGTTGGGTTATTGTGACTAGGTAAAAAACAAACAAACCAACAACAACAAAAACAGCTAACTAACAGTTATCTGTTTTTGCAATTAAACTTTTCATATATATATATAGTTTTGTGGTTGTTTGTGCTGCTTGTGGGTGAAATTTTAGTAGAAAAGAAAAAAAGGGGTATACGGGGTTCTTTAAGTGGGAAATTATGCCTATTACCTACAGAGTGCCAATCAATATTCTCTCTGCAACCTTCTTGTTTTAGCTCCAGAAAACGATGCCCCCATCGACACAAACCTCATTGAATTTGACACAAAGTAAGTGGAAGTCTTTTCTATGCTGTAATTGGACTTTAACTTACTAAAATGCTTGTTTTTTGGTTATACATAGTTACACATAATTCGGTAACACTTTATTTTAAGGTGTCATAATACCGAGTAATTACCTAATTAGGTAATTAGTAGTAGCCATTGTACTTACATGAAATAAAATGTACATTTCATGTAACTAAGTTATAAAACAGCCTGTAATTAGAGTTTGTAATTATGTAGATGTAACAGACATCTACTGTTACACATATGTTACAGACCGAGTCTGTTACACAGCTACTTACGCTTAAGTAGAATCTTGATACACTTTATTTTAAATAGCTTATGTCCGTGCACTTCAATTTATAATTACGTTGTATAAAGTCTGCAACACATATGTGACAATCTTTTGGTTACATAAGTATCATGTGCACTACTTGTCATAAGTCTGGAATTATGATTTTTTTTGCACTTTTGTAAGAAGTAAAACAGAATATATTATGAAGTTATCTGATTGAATTCTGTATAGTGTAATTCATACATGTACTGCAAAGCTAATTTTTTTCAAATTTTATTTACTTATATATAGTGCCATGTGATCTTTCAGAAAATGTTTTGCAAGTGTATTACAACAGATTTTAGAATTGATAATGATAAGAAATGTCTGTGAGGTATCAAATAGGCATATTAAAATGAGTTTTAAAGGATCGTTTGACATTGAAGAATGGAATAATAATTCTGAAAATTCAATTTGTAGTGAAACCTCATCCAACTGAGGGAGAGGAATCGCAAGAAATGGTCCTGATCCTGGTTCAGATTCTCTTCCACTTAGTGATTCTGGTTCTTTACTAAAACCAACTGAAGAGGAAAAAATATATATATATGAAATTTCAAAAACTGTAATGATTGCTCACTGCTTATCTGTTTGTACTTTGTCAATATCTTGTCTATAAGAAAAAAATGCACAGCACAAAAATGCAATCAACTGACGAATATTTCTCTGTTTGTCCCTAGTGACGATGACATCATCTTCGAGGACTTTGCTCGACAACGACTGATCGGGGCAAAAGATGACAAAGACGAGGATGAGGAGGGAGCCGATTCGCCCAAACTGAATGACAGATAGATTGCAGATAAGAGTTTCCTGTGTTGTGCCGATACAAGAGACCCTTTTGAGATAACCTGGAAAAATGGGACACCCTTTAACACACTCACAGTGGTGCAGTTGTTGTGTTCTTGTTCACATTTGTCTCTTCCATCCGGCAAGGGTGTACAGTAAAAACTTAAGTGTAGAAAATGTGACCTTGTCGTCGAAGCGATTAGAAGGTGAGGTTTTAGTTGATAGGCCGGCCACTGAGTGCCTCGGGTATTTGAGGGTCTTTTAGGGTTGAGGCAATGGCTTCTCATCTTAGCTAAATCAAACGTCAGTGGTAGCATGCCAGCATGTTGTTGCTTTGTTTTATAGATTCTTCCTTTGGTTAGAACTGAGGGAGATTTTAAGGGCCGTGATTTAGTTTTGAACCATATTTAATGTATCGTTTTAATTACTGTAAATGGAACTGGATTTAGTATTTTTATTATAAAAGCTGCCAAATTGAATCATCTTTATAATGTCTAATGTCTCAACTGAGAGCTTTTAAATCAGTCATGCAGAGTGAAAGTATTTTTTTTTCCACTTTTCGATAAAAAAGTATATCTTGCCTAATAAAAGTTATGGATACACTACTTATAAAAAGACTACATGATACAATGCAACAAATGCAACAACCATTTATGACATTTTTTTTTCTCTTAACAGTCTTCAATTATTTCTAGAAGTGGGTTTCTATGAAATCATTTAATTATAAACAATGCCTACATATCTTTAAGGGGACTATATATTATTACATGCTATTTTTTACCTAAGTGAAGCTTACGTCTGTCTCTTCTGTGGAACAGAAAAGAACTTTTGAAGAATGTTCTGGTATATTTTTCCCATGCTATCACAATTAATTTAAAAGCTGTTATGAAAAATCATTCCCTCAACTTGTGCCATGTGCATATTGTATGAATTGTTCTGAATTAATAGGTTTGTGTGAGGAAGAAACCAACATTTAAGTTAAATTCGTGAAAAATCCTTCCAGCACTCTGGAACTCTGGATCAGTTGAATGAATTATTTAACAATTCATAATTCAGTCTTGTGAACCAGATCAGTCGATTCATTCAACAGATCAGAGTCAAAAGAAGAAGTTGTTGAATTGAGAATTGGAGAATGAATTGGACTGTTTCTCTAAACAGTTCTAGCTCAACTGTTTACTACTGTGCTCTTTTTAGAGCTGCTTTACAGCAGAATTTAATTTTGTTTGTAATTAATGAAACACTATTTTCCTGTTTAACACTGTAAAGCTGCTTTGACACAATATGTATTGTATAAAGTCCTATATAAATAAAGATGACTTGACTTTAACAAATCAAAAATACTTGACACACATGGACTCACATGGAATGCTTCTGTGATACTTTCAAGACGCTTTTCTCCATACGGTCCCTTTTGAAAGCTCTAGTACGCATTGAAAAAAACAACCAGCACATTCCTTAAATTTCTCTTGTGTTCCATGAAAGAAATAATGTCATGCAGCTTTCGAAACAAAATAACAGTGAATAATGACAAGAGTTAAAAATTTTGGGAGAACCTTTAACTTCATGTCCAAAGTTTTCCTCTAGACCCATTCAGTAATTTTCTGAACTTAAGAGCCACTAAAACAAAATGAATTGGAAATGTAGCCATTTATACATTGCAAAGATTATTGTGCTTTCTATATGAATGAGGCCTTGATTTACTGCATGAAACGTCAACAATTTGTATGTTTTGTGAATGAAATATTTTGTAAAAAAAGGAAAGAATGAGAAGGAAAGAAAGAAAGAAAAAGAATGAATAAATTAAAATTGATTGTTAAGTGAATTGGTATAATTCCCATGTGCTGGATAAACCACAATTATAAAATAAACTTCATTACAGGCATAAAGCAAGATTTGTCAAGAAATGGTATTGATGATTCAGTGTAAAACAAAATTACAATATATTAAATATATAATGCTCTATATATCAAAGTCTTGGTTTCTTTTTTATATCCTATGTATTTACATTTATTGTAACAACAAATTAGATACAAATATAGGTACAACACAGTTCGAATGAAGACATCAGTGGATCAAACAGTTAATGTACTGCACTACATACAGTCCTTGTAATTACAAAACAACTCTCAGTTGTGTCTAATTGTGTCATTGTTTTAAAATTTCACCTTGTATCAGTTTAAATAAAGCCTTTCTGTAGCCCGACAGTAAAGTATGGCACTGCAGCAACATGCATAAATATTAATGTCCGAGACTATATTTTTTGTTTCACTGTGATGATTATGGTAAAACGATCAGATGGAGATTTACAGTATGAGCACAATGTGAATGCTCATTCCAAACTACAGTAAAACATCAATACTCCATTGTCAATACCCAAATACTTAATAATCAATTGTAACTGTCAGAATGGAAATACGGATCATGTATTTAATATGTTTTGCGAACTAGTCCTACGTTTTTTGGCTGATTGGAACCAAACCAGTGCAGAAAGTTCCTCTGGACGGTGAATATCAGTAATGAACAAAAATAAGTTGAACTTTTAACGTGTCATCAGAAAGAGATGCCAAAGCATTTGAAAGGGGTAGGGCCAGTTTTAGTAAAATGCCTATAACTCTTGAACCGAATGACTGCCAATGGCCGATGAAGTTTGGGCACCTGTTAGTCAAGATTAATGGAACTCAGTGGGCCAGTTCGACTCATAGCCTCAAATCAATTACATTTTCTATAAGTGTAAAAACGATTGTCTGCGAGTGGCTTTTTGCACACATGCACAATATTTATAGAACTCCTCATTTCAGACAACTTTGCCTCTAGAACCCCTGCTGCCAGTAAAAAACCTACTTTTGTGAAATAATAGGTTTTTTGTAAATAATAAAATTTACCCTTTGGAAAGCTATAATGTGGTTGTTTAGAAAAGTGACCTGCATGTGCAAATTTACCCAAAGTCCTATTAAGCCTAAAGGAAAACTCAAAACTTCACTAAACCTGGTGAGCACATGCATCACGTGATTCTAAACAAGCATGCAAAGTCAGTTTTGTTCATTTATCTTGATATGATTAATCAGGTGGAATATGCATTAACAGTCAGCACTAGATGCTTGGAAAGTCCAGCAAATGTCAATTACAATACTAATTTTTCTATGTCCAAGTTACCATTTTAGCAAATGGCTGCAGCTCTCCTACTTTTTTTAAGAACTTCTCTGTCAGTCTGGTTACATAGTCTACACCCTCATCAGAATCAGAAGTGTTTTTGACCTTGCGTGCATGTCAATCTGTGTTTAGGGACTCCCAAAACCAAAATATGAACCTTTTATTACGCATAATAAGGGCACTTTAAAATGGCCACAGACTTTATGGACAATCAGAATAATGCTGCTGTATTTACTGTATTGTCACATATCAGCTAGAATTTGTTTGGTCCCACTTTATATTAAATGTCCCTAATACCTGTGTACTTACATAGTAACTAGATGTATAAGTAGTGTGTAACCACAGTGTAAGTACACATAGTACATAGTGTCTACAGCTCTAATGTTTGCGTACACATGTAACAACTCACTGAATGGTATGTGTAAGTACAAATGTGTAACAGGACACTTTTTTGGTAAAGAAAGTGTTACGCTTTATATTAAGTAAATAATTTACCATATAATTACTTTGATGTTACACAGCAGCAGGCAGTAAGTTAGGCTTCACAAATAAATTGTGGTCATTGTCCAGAATGTTACACTTTATTTTAAGTGGACCGTTCCTGAGCAGTTACCATGCAAGTACACTGGTATTACAGTGCTGCACCAACTCCAGATACATATCCCTAAACCTACCAATTTCCAGCCCCTGGATCCCATTTTCATAACCTAAACCTATGCCCTGTTCCAATTACTCATATTGTTGTTACAAAATGTAGTTATATAATTCCTTACATGAGTTACATGAGTACTTATTGCAGTGAGAAAAGTGTTGTTACCAATGTCCTGTTATACATTTGTACTTACACACACCATCCCGAGGGATGCTGTTACATGTGTATAGTTACAGACATATTACAGGAAAAGTTTCTATCCCAGAGCAATAGTCAAACTGAATTTTCTTATTCTCTCTGCTGCAAACATAAGCATTTCCTTGTAATTATTGATACAAAATGTGCACAGTGGTATGTCAATCTTGTAATTATTTTTCTCATGTATTGTTTACATATTTTTAATCTTGTTGACCTAATTTCACAGATTTAAACTAAATAATAAAACGTTCTACTGGATATCTTACAATGAATGTATTTTTCCTTCGCTTATAAACTGAAGAAACTTTTGTCTAATTTCTTTTGTTCTCACTCCATAAACAACTGGGTTAAAACAACTTGGGAAAAGTATGTACATTGTGCTTAGAAACACACGACTGTTAGTAGAAAAGTAATTTCTTATTCTGTATGACATGAATGCAATCAGGGCAAAAATCAAACTACTTAACATAACTATGATGTGGGTTATGCAGGTGTGTATAGCCTTCATGTGAGCTTTACCAGATTTAAACAAAGAGGAAAAAATCACAACATAAGAAACAGTAACAAGAATAAAATCTGCAGTTGGTATAAGAAAAACAGTCAACAGTCCTACAGTGTTATTAATAGTTATATCTCCACAGGCTAACTGAACCAGTGCCATATGCTCACAAAAACAATGATCAATAATATTTGTTACACAATATTTCAGTTTTCCAGCCAGAGAGACCATGCTGACATTCAAGAGTCCATTTCTGATTACTGGCACAACAACAAACTTGACAAAGTTAGAGATTTCCATGTATTTGTTATAATACAGAGGTCTGAATATTGCAAAGTAACGGTCTACTGCCATCCACAAAATCAATGTAGACTGAAATGAGCCAACAAAATTAATAAAAAACATTTGTATCAAACAACCAGTTAGTGATATTCCACTCCAATTAAATAAAAAGCTAAGAAGCATGTTAGGTACAAAAAATATAGGCAAGATTAAATCAACAACCGCCATCAAAGCTATTAGTACATACATGGGTGAATGCAGAGACTTTTGAAATATAGTTAAACATACGAGAATAGAATTTGCTGAAATAGCCAATAAAAAAATCAGAAAGAAAGGGATAAATAAAAAAGGCCTCCATTCTCCTAGGCTGTAGAAACCATTCAGTTTAAAGTCTATGAATGAAATATTTTGAGCAGAAAGATTATTCATGCTGATCAATCCCTTTCAGCCTTCTGTTCAAATAAGTTTCAAAGCCTAAAGACAAAAACTAAAATTGATCATGTTTCCATTTTTACGATAAACTATACAGTACAACACATTTGACAGTGTTAGATAAATAATCACTGCAGTATTTTATTATTATAGTATCTTGTGATTCTAGGATTTTACTGTTAAGTACAGCAGTGCCGAGCCCTGTTCCTGGAGAAGTTCACTTAATAATTACAGGTGTGTTCGATCAGGGTTGGAACTGAACTCTGCAGGAAGGTAAACACATAATTTTCTTATAATAACAATTAGTAACAATTAATCTGTGTTAACATCAAATGTTGTCAAAATGTGATGCTGAGCTTTACCGTAATTGTCAGGCCTTTTTGTTATATAATGATATGAAGGTGCTGTGGAAAAAAAAAAAAAAAATTACATTTCAAGTAAGATGTTCAATTAATTACATATACATACAACATATACACCTATATTAAACAAGATATGTTATGTTTACCTAAACAGGCATTTCATACATAAACCTGTGGTCAACCCAATACATTCATGGATGGAAATCTTTTCCCCATGTCACTTTTACCCTGTCATAATGCTGTCTTACATTTCAGAGAGAAATGAAAGCTTGCCACGAAATTGTGGTCTCTAAATACAGCATGATGTGTTCCCATGGGTCTGGCTGTTCTCATATGTATTTCCAAACACCATTCCCCCTCTCTGAAAATGCAATGATGCATATATATTATATACTAACATACTATATTATTACTTATATCAAATTATTAAAATGTAAATAAAGCAAATACTTTTTTTGTTTGTTTGCCTGTGTTGCTTAAACTGGTCTGTCAGTCTGCATTTATTCTGCTATGGTTATACCACTACAATTATAGAATGATAAATGAACTTTTTCACTCACCAGTCGATTTTAATATAAAATTGAAATTGCTGGCCATTCAGCACTTGAGGGGAAAAAAGCAGAATTACCAGGTTCAGAAACAGAACAATCTGAATGACAAAATAGTGGCATAATAATAGTGCCGAGCTGTTGCAAAATTCTCATTGACTGCTCTTCTAGCAGTTTTATTGTGTTGTAAATTCCAAATACTACTCCAAATAGTTTGTATACCTCAAATATTTTTTAGACACGCTGACAGTTTATACAGGGATCAGCTGTTTCCCCACAAAAGTAAGCATACTAAACATGTATTAAATCTTCTCCTCCACTGACATCCATTCACAAAAAAAAAACCGTTCATGCTTGTGTGGCATTTCTGTACATTTATGTGGCCTTACTGCAAAAGCAGGCATTTTAAAAATGCCTGACAATAGTTTTTTTTTTTTTTTTTTTTTACTTCCAAGAAATGAATGGATCTCTATAGACCTCTGCTGGATATATATGGTCCTTACACTTTTTTCTTAAAAAAACAAAACAAAAAAAAAAAACTTTCTAAAAAGTACATTTTTTGCCTTTTTCTCTAATCAGCTGATGGCAAGACTCTAAAACTAACACATAGATCATTAACCATAAACAACTTCAATTAAATTTAGATAATCATTTAAGTGATTTTTTTTTTCTAAAAATGCAACATTTCACATGCAAACTAATGGTGTACTTTTAAGGTATTTTGTGGTAAATAGGTACAAAAGAACTTAATATCTTCTAAAACACAGCAATTTATAGATAAGTAAACCAAAAGCAAAACAAAAAAGATATATTATTTGTTTGATTAAAAATGAATAGGCTATATACAGTGGGTAAGGAAAGTATTCAGACCCCCTTAAATTTTTCAGATTTATGATAAAAGAAAAACTGAAATATCACATGGTCCTAAGTATTTTGACCCTTTGCTCAGTATTTAGTAGATGCACCCTTTTGATCGAATACAGCCATGAGTCTTTTTGGGAAAGATGCAACAAGTTTTTCACACCTGGATTTGGGGAT
>JAUMHE010000067.1:2524966-2542319 GCA_032359235.1 Enteromius mattozi | reverse complement strand
CATTTCAAAAATATATATTTTTTGAGCATCACAAATACAACATATATTTACCATATATTTGAAATATATTTTGGCCAGAAAAAATAAATAAATTTACCGTATGGGAAGACACTGGAGTTAAACAGATTACTTTCATGCTGCCTTTATGCGTTTTTTGGATCTTCAAAGTTTTGGTCACCATTCACTTGCATTTTATGGACTGTATAAATCTTCATTTGTGTTCTGTAGAAAAAAGAAAGTCACGTACACTCTCAGAAATATAGGTACAAAAGCTGTCACTGGGGCAGTACCTTTTCAAAAGGTACACTTTGTACCTATTAAGTTCAAATACATACACTTTAAGTACCTTTAAGTTACCAAAATTGACCCTTTAGGTACAAACATGTACCTTTTGAAAAGGTACCACCCCAGTGACAGCTTTTGTACCATTTTTTGTTATTATTTCTGAGAGTGTATAGTCCATCTGAGGTAACATTTTTGGATAAGTTTTACTTGAACAACGGTATTGCAACCCTCTGGCAACCTCTCACAACACCCCTACATTGTGGTGGTAAAAAGGCAAGCAACACTCACATTTACCTCAGAAATATAAAAGCCTGGTCTGTTGTGTTGTGATTTTGAGGGTATCATCTTACGGTTTCTCTCGTAATCATTCCATGATCATGAGCATCGACTTTAATAACTCAAACTGATCTACTGAGACATATACCTTCCTTTGGCTCTGTGCAAATCGGCTCTGAAGTTGACATTGTGCCAAGAACTTCAAAGTAGCAATTTACAGCTAGTAGTATGGTGAAAGGCATTATTAAAGCCATAACTGGACCTAGCACTCAAAAAGCTGTTTTTCCCCGTCATTTAAGCATCATTTATGCTATGTTTATGCAAACAGGAAGCATTGTGAATTGGGTCTATCCTCTCATCCTGTGCTTTTGTGTACATGCTGCTCATTTCTTCTCACTGCCCAGTACCAGTAAATTACTATGACTGTCTCTCTCCCTCAAGCCTTGTGATCTAATCCTGTGTTCAGGCAATCCAATTTCTCTCCAGCGGTGGGCATCGATGCTCAGCAGTAATGCAATTCCCCAAAATCACTGGCAACATGCAGGTCCTGAAAAGCATTTTCAGAGACAAAGAAAAACAAAGGAAATGGGGAGTCATTGACTCATAGTGGGAGCAGAATTAGGGAAGGAGCACCTGAAGCCTCTGAAAGACCCTCTTACACCCTGCAGGAAAAAAATACTTTGAGCAGACTGATGTTTCAGGCACTTCACAGTCAAAACTGAAATATTAAGTTTGCTGTATACCGCAAATTGAGAAACAGGATTTGAGCCTGTGGGATCAGTTTTGTCTCTCATATACACTGGAGCACAATAGAGATGACACTTTTTTCAGTAATTTTCCATTAATTTTCTTCAGCGACAATAAAATATTCTTCAATAAGAAATCCTGATCAAAAAAGGGGGTAACACTTTATATTAATGGTTTTGAACATTCCGTCTGCTATCAATGTACCTGCTATAATGGACTCCCACCAAACATTCTACTGACTATAAGTAACTTTGCAAACAAACGCACTGAGCAGCACTGTCAATGGAAATCACCCTTAACAGATGAAAGACAGTACGACAAAGATACTGAATCCTCAGTGGACATTCAAATGTTTTATTGTGAAAATGAGACTGAGCTGAAGAATGAATGCTGTATCAGATGCAGGTAATAACACTCGCTTAGTCAGTCTCTCTCTTATAATACTCTTACATAATACTGTAAGTTTTTAATCATTTTTTTACAATACACTTTTAATAAAGAAATGAACATTACTTTGTGACTAGTTCTAAAGTGATGTTTTCGAATTGTTAATTTAGGCTGTTAAAACAGTCAACTTGAGATTTGAAAAATATGGAAGCCCATTTTCGCCACCGCCACAGAATAAAAAATCCAAAAAAGGTTATTGTGACTTTTTATCTCACAATTCTGACTTATTTTCTCATAATTGTAAAATATAAACTCGCAATTGGGAGTTATAAAGTCAGAATTGAAGGATATAAAGTCGCAATTGTGAGTTATGAAGTCAAAATCGTGAGATATAAACTCACAATTCTGAGATAATATCAGTCTTTTTCTCCACTCAAATGTATATATGAGCACATAAAGTTAATGGAAGCTCTCCATGGGTATGTAGGCAGATGCAATAGCCTCTGGAAAAGCTGTGGTGGATGCCACCAAGTCGGACGGAGATGGGGAAGTGTTTGTAGCCCAAACACACATTACAGAAAGAGCAGCAAACAATGGAAAAGACCTCCAAGACTTGGAACCACAATGGCCAGTGGTGGACCCAGCACCTCATCCACCAGAGCTTGAGACGTATCTTTATTATATTTACAGAACCTACTATAAAATACCTCTATTACATCTACTCCATATGACCATTTTCATCTGCAAAAACTGTTGCATACTCTTTTTCTGCCACTTTTATCAATTCTAAAACAAATAAAAACTTTAAAAAGTTCAATAAAAAGATCTCCTTTACTCGCAGTAAGATGTTAGATGGAAAAATATAAATGTGTAAAGTGTTTGTACTTAATTGGTTGTGTTTTGCAGCAGATTAGGATCATGCTGTAACACATTAGCGGTCATATGGTGGGAACATCTTGATGGGTCATCCTCCACTGCTCTGGGTGTGAAATGACGCCACATGTGTCTGCTTGTTTCGAGCTGTCTTTATCCTCACACTGACAAGGAAATTAACACTTGGCTTATACACATTTTTTTTACATGCAACATGTTTTTTTAAGTGAGTAACAAATCAGCAAGTATAAAGATTTTACAGCATTTTATTTATTTTTTTTTGGGGGGGGGGCACCACTTCATATCAGGATCTCTTAACTACTATGTACTTACATTTAAATTAATCATTTTGTATGAACACAATAAGTACATTGCACTTATACATAAGTGCATATTAGTTAAGGCCACTTATTATAAAATGTGTCCATGCAAGGAAAATGGAACACATTTTTCATTACAGCATAAACCCTAGGAAACATCCATTAATCTTCCAAAACCTTGTTTCATCATTATATATATTATATATGTATAGTACATTTTATACAGAAGTTATGAATAATACGAATTTTACAGATTTTTTTATTTTTATTTTTTATTTGTTTTTTTTTTTAAATGTAATAGATTTTATTACAGTTTTTTTTTACAATTCACCCATGCATGTTTTTAGTTATTTATTTTATATAATTATTTTATACATTTATTTTATAACAAATTTAGGAGACAGATTGCTGAATAAAGGCAGGTTTTTTTCTTCGCACAAAAAAATGTATCTTGTAGCCTTGTGAAATTATGGTTTAACCCCTGATGTCACATGGATTATTTGAACAATCTCCTTGCTACGTGTCTGAGCCTTGATCCTGATAATTACATTGCTGTCTATGGGAGGGTCAAAGAGCTCTCAGAATTCATCAAAAATATCTTAATTTGTGTTGTGTATGAACAGAGGTCTTATGGGTTTATGGTGAGTAATTAATGACAGAATTTTCATTTTTGGGTGAACTAACCCTTTAATTGTTTTTAATCTTTAATAGTTTTCTTTTAATGCATATTAATGCTTGATTATATTCTAGATCCCTTAAACCAATCCAGTACATACACACAGGGGCGTAGCACCAAACTCTGGGCCCTATGCACAAGCAGTGGCCATGGGCCCCCGTAAGCTCGAGGTTCACAACTACCTACGACACCATTTAATACATCAATCAACAATGAACAGTGCATTTGTTACACTATTTATTAATCTTTGTTAATGTTAGTTAATGAAAATACAGTCGTTCAGTGGTTTATTCATGTCAGCTCACAGTGCAATGACTAATGTTGACAAACACAACTGGTGATTTTAATAATGCATCAGTAAATGCTGAAATCCACATGAACTAAGATTGATAAATAAAGTATAGTTCATTCTTAGTTCATGTTTACTGATGTTGTTAACTAATGTTAACTAATGGACCTTATTGTAAAGTTTTACAGTGATTTCTTCATGTGGGAAATTCAAACGTCTGCAGCATAAAGGCAACAGGTTTTCTCCGTATTTCATTTGTTTTATTTTACCATAACATTTGTTTTTATTTATTTTTTTATTTTTTTTGCATACAGACATTTTATTAATCATTCACAGAAACATTTAGGGAGTTATTGGTTGTCAGGTTAGTCCTCTGGAGAACTATGTGCAGTGCCATGTTTTTTACCATAAAACCTTTTGCACACAGAATAAGAACTATTCATGCACACCCACAAAATGTGATTTTTTTATTAAAATATGCAAAGGACGTAAGTATTATGAAACCTGCCTGCCTACCTTTACCTCAGTCGTGATCACCCACACCAGGGACACTTTCACAGAAATTGCTGTTATACAACATGAACTATTATAAGGCTCTGATAATTAATGTCAGATCTGTGCATTTTATGTTATTCTACTGTCAAGCAATTTAACACCCAAACACATTGCCCTGAAGCTGAACCATTCATGATGTAAGACTGCAATTTTCAGTGTAATGTGGCATTTGAATACATAAACTGTTTCACCACAAAGTCTGAATGATTTGTAAGCATTTATGGAATAAAATTACTTTTTTCTTTTTTTTTTTAGAGCAGTACATTAAAGTTACAGTGGTAAAAGTGAGAGTTTTATATGTTCTGAACAAAATGTCAGCAGTGCTTGCCACAATGCTAGGCTGTTGTACTAAGTAGCTGACATTAGGTTGTTGTAGGCTGTTGCTGTAAGGTTGCTAAAGGTGTTAACACATTGCTATACTTTGTTAATATGCTCAAATGTGGTTTATGGTGAGTTCTTAAGTCTGGATTTTTGCCCCAATTTGCAATTTTCCAGCACCGGCGACAAGTTTATGTCAGTCTGCACATTTTGGGCAGTCTGAGTCAACATATTTCACAGAAAATCACCCAATGCATGATGGGCACAGACAGATTTTTTAGCTTCATTCCATCAAGTTGGAAGATATAAATCATATTTTGAGCCAGTTTCATTGGTCAAGTACATGCTGTGGCAACCACATTTAAATACATAAGTGTATCTCTTAAATAAGTTTTGTGTGTGTCTGGCATACCTATCCACCCTCCGGTTTGTCCCGAGATTCTCACGTATTTTACCATTCTATCCTGCGATCATCCAGTTTAAATATTTTCCCATTCACCTATGGTAAAACTCACGTAATTTGTATGGCCCTAACCTCATTATATGAATATTCGTATATTCCAAGGTTGTCCGGTTGCCAGATCTTGTATGAAACTCATCGTTCTTACACAATCGACACATACAAATTTCAACCCATTTGTCCCCTCAATTTGGCAACTTTACAACCCAGTGATGCTTTTTATTTGTGCAGTAGTGATGTGCAGATGGTGGTTATATCCACAGGTGCTGTGGATAATCCGTGGGTCAGGTAATAAAAAATGCATTCTGATTATTTGCTGGTGGATGATATAAATCATTAATAATGCAAATATTAACTACATGTTTTAAATATATATATTTTGATCAGGTAACAATATCGTTTGTGTGTGCTTGGTGGTGCTTTGAAAAAAAAAAAAAAACTATACATGTAAATTGAGATATAGCTTACACTTCAAAAGGCTTTTGTTAAATTAAATATGAGCGCTGTAAGATTTAAAGACAGGTGCTGCACTGCTTTGTTTACTGTGGTTACCAAGGAAACGGTTATATTCCTGGCAAGAAGACTCTGCCCCCTTCCCCCATAGATCCCCATCCCCCCAAGATAACACATTTGGATTTAAATTTAGCTTGTTGTTAGTTGCTGTTTTGTACAGCAAGATCTGGTAACCCTACTGATACAAAACATAAATTATTCACTGTGATTGTTTGAGTTTGGTATGTGTGCGCATTTTATTGTTCGTCAGGCAAAAATGCAATAAACATTCCAATAAAGCATTTTGATCTGACATCAATTAACAGGGTCTGTCTAAATTTGCTGGTTTGTTTTAATAGAACAAAAATTCTAATTTGTCATATGCAAATGCAAATAATATGCAAATTATAACACCTTAAAACATCTTGATGCCCGTGGATCATTTGTGGTAATAAAGTGAACTTAGAGCAGTTTGTGTTTCCAAGCATGCAATTACACATTAATTATGCATTGCTGAAAACTATATAAAAGAAGAAATGCTGATTATGTGTTCATAAAATTAACTTGTTGGTAATTAAAGCCAATTACAGACAAAAGCCTCTCCACAAAAGTGAATCAAGCACTCGTTCGGAAATTACACATACAGACGTCTAATTCACTGGGTGGAAAATAACACAGAGCGTCAAAATATTACATGACAGTCAAATCTTCACTTGCATATTTAATCATTTTAACAAAACACAGACTGGAGAGTTTAAATATCAATAAAGTGTTGCAGGAACAGAGGTGTTTTAAGAAAAAAAAGACACAAATAGATTTTAAGAGTTGATCATTAAGAATGGAAAACTTTGGTAACACTTTAGAATAAGGACCACTTATTCTCTAGTAAAGGAATAGTTCACCCAAAAATGAAAATTATGCCATATTTTACTCACCCCAAAGCCATAGGTGTATATGACTTTATTCTTTCAGACGAACACAGACAGAGTTTTTTTTTAATTTTTGGCTCTTCCAAGTTTGGTAATGCTGGTGGATAGCGACCATTATTTTGAAGCTCTATAAATCAGATATATTCACAAGAACTTTGACATAAAACTAACCTATATGCCTTTGGCGGGTTATCACATGTCCTCTGAAGCAGATTGATGGCTTTTGTAACAAAACATTTCTAGTTTTAAAATTATAACCTAAATAACTGACTTCCAGCAACGGCTGTGTAACAATTGAGTCGGAGGCGTGCGGATCCATTTGTGTTTTATTCAAAGCAAACATTGATAATCCACAGGCATAAACAATAATCCAGGCAGATGTCGAGACAGGCAGCAAACAATTACAAAACAGGGAAAACAGTCCAAGATCAAGAAACCAGAAAACAAACATGGGAAACGCTCGGAAATGAAACACAAGGGAATTCAATACTTCGCAGTGAGCTGGTGTAAAGTTCTGGCTTTTATGCTGAGTGTTAATGAGTGTGTGGGTGTGGTGATGAGTAGCAGGTGCTTGATTGCTGAATGTGAACAGGTGTGGGTGTGCAGTTTATGCTGGGAGATTGAGTCCATATAGAATGTGAGTCCAGGGGAGGTGAAAGGACGTAAGTGCCCTCAAGCTCCACTAGAGGCCACTATGACATAGCCCCCCCCCCTCTAGGGAGCGGCTTTTAGATGCTCCAACACGAGTGTGGGAGGGGGAAACAGTGTAGGGGAGGGATGGCCGGTGGAGTCCTTGAAGAATGACCGGACGTGGCACAGGGAACAGGGTGGAACAGGAGTCTGAGACACCCTCCAAGGCGGCTTGGGCCATAGGGATTCACTCCAGGGCGGATCAGGTGACCGGGACGGCCTCCAGGGTGGTACAGGAGTCTGAGATGCCCTCCAAGGCGGCTTGGGCCATAGGGATTCACTCCAGGGCGGATCAGGTGACCGGGACGCCCTCCAGGGCGGCACAGGAGTCTGAGACGCCCTCCAAGGCAGCTTGGGCCACAAGAATTCCCTCCAGGGCAGAAATGAGAACAGTGGTGACCTCCCAGGTGGGTCTGGTGAGGTAAACACCCACCAGGGCGATATGGCTGGCCTGGACTCAGGAACCAGACCGGACCACTGCTCACCTGGCCCTGATTTGGGGCTAGGACCCGACAACAGTTCTCCTGGTCATGATTCGGGGCTTGGACCCAACAATGCTTCCCCTGGCCATGACTCGGACACAAGACCTGGCAACGGCTCTCCTGGCCGGGATTCGGGGCTTGGACCCGACAGCGGTTCTCCTGGCCATGATTCGGGGCTGATACCCGACAACTGCGGATTGGAAACCGCGGGGATTTCGATCGGTACTCCTGGCCGTGATTCGGACACTGGACCTGACAACGGTTCTCCTGACCGTGATTCGGGGCTGGGACCCAACAACTGCAGACTGGAATCCGTGGGTAACTGGATCGGCACTCCTGGCCGAAACTCAGACACCGGACCTGACAGCTTGAGAACCTACGTGTCTGAGGCTGAGCACGGAAAGGGTTCAGCAACCAGAATGAACTGACTTAGAGGTCGTGCAGCCACCAGCGGAACCTCCGGAGAATCTATGACCCAAGTCGACATCTCAGAAGGTCGTGCAACCACTGAACCTCTGTGGTTGGAACAGGGTTGACCGAGGGTGCCATGGCATGAATCATTGGGCCTGGAGGTCATGCAGCCACCAGTGGAACTTCTGGAGAAGCTACAGCCACAGCTGACGTCTCCCGGTGTTGTGCAGCCACTGGCGGAACCTCTAGGGAGTGATCGGCCGGAGCCAGTTCATGTCGAGGCTCTGAAGTGACAGTACTGTCAGGTACAGTTTCCGAGTCACGGCCAGGAGAGCCGTTCTAAGGTGAAGGCCCGAATCACGGTCAGGAGAACCGTTGTCAGGTCCAGTGTCCGAATCACGGTCAGGAGAGCCGTTCTCGGATCAAAGCCCCGAATGATGGTCAGGAGTGCCGTTGTCAGGTCTGGTTTCCAAATCACGGTCGGGAGAACCGTTGTCAGGTCCGGTTTCTGAATCACGGCCAGGAGTGCCGTTGTCGGGTCCAAGCCCTGAATCCTGGCTTGAGAGGTCCCCAGACTGCTCCTCCCCGATTACACCACATGACCCAGGGCTGGTACAGATGGGGGACTCCCCCAACATTTTTTGGGGGGGGTAGGTGTGCCTGGGTCATGATGGGGAGGGGTGGGATGGGGATCAAATCGTGCCCTTCCAAGGCTCCAGACCCGCCGTGCCCTTCCAAGGCAATTGTATCCCTGCCCCTTTCATTAGCGTCTCATCCCCTGTCAGCCATGTAGCCCAGGTGTTTTGTGTTTCCCTCATTGTTCCTGTGTCCATATATACCGTGCCTTGTTCAAATGTCAGTCGTTGATGTGGATTTATGTATGGGGATATAGTGTATCTGTATATAGTGTATTTATGTCTCTGCACATTCGTCAGCTTCCCTGTATGCTGTTTTTGCTCATTATATGGTTCTCGTCCTTCGAGTTTCTGTCTCCTCGCCTCCTTGACCGCTGAGAAGCGAGACCGCTGCATCACGAATCGTTACAGGCCGTATGTGCGTCACCGAGAGCGCGTCTTGGCTGACTTCTGACTCAAGGTATGATGTACTAGAAATATTTGGGTTACAAAAACCCACCAATCTGCTTCAGAGGACATGTGATAACCCCCCGTAGGCATATAAGTTAGTTTTCTGACGCAGTACTTGTGTAAATATATCCAATTTATGGAGCATTACTAAGCTTGGAGAAGCCAGGAAAATTTTTTAAAAACTCTGTGTTCGTCTGAAAGAAAAAAGTCATATACACCTAGGATGGGTTGGGGGTGAGTAAAATATGCCATAATTTTCATTTTTGGGTGAACAATTCCTTTAACTATGACTTTTCCCTCAATAAATTCTTAATTTGCTGCTTATTAATAGTTATTAAGGTAGTTGTTAAGTTTAGGTATTGGGTAGGATTAGGGATGTAGAATAACGTAACCCTAACCCTAATAAGCAACTAATAGGTGTAACTGTTAAATAAAGTTTTAACCTTTTTTCTGATTCTTCTTTCCACTAGTATTACATAGCATGCTATGAAAAGCCAAATAGCCCAAATGCATGAAATAGTAACATTTTGCCTGTAGTGTCTTGCATTAAGCCAAATTTTATGATATATTAAACATATACTGTATATATAAGTATATTATTTCTTTTGCTTTAAATGTGGAATATGGTATTTCAGGCCATGTTTCCCGTCAGCTCAGCACATTGTTTGAGTCTTTGTCATGTTTTAATGACCTGGACTGGTTTGACTCAGCGATGCAGTGAAGTCCTTGGTGTCTAATTCACATACTGAACACACACACACATCTTTCTCATTCTTCATCACCCCTCCTCTGCCTCATATCCATGACTACTGCGTCTCATTTACTGTCTCTCTCCCTCTCCATCTGTCTGGTTCTTCCTCACCCAGCATGTTTTGCTGATTCTGCTTTTATGTCTGGCAAGATGTTTGGGTGGAGCGCTTCTCCTGCTATCAGTCCTCATTAATGGCTCTCAGAAGAACTGCTGTAGACACCGTTTCCATTGATTAAAATTTCATCCTCTTGTAATGTAAATCATCACAGGCAACCACATCCCAACATGTGAGTGAAAACGCTAATCAGAGTCGACGTCTGCGTTCTCCTCGCTACAGCACTTTTGCTAAAAGTGGGAAATTAATAACCATGCATAAATGATGAAGATTTTGACATTTTCCATCTGTATTTTCTTCTTCTTAGATACATGTATTTGTTTGAGATAGCAAGGAAAAACTCTTATACAGAAGGCTGAGTGCTAATTTGGTCTGTTTCTATGGAAATGAGCAGCGCCGTCTCGAGAGCAAGAGTAGGTTGGTACAATAAAGATGTCTAGTTGTGAGGCCAGACAGTTCAGAATTGTTCACCAAACTGTAAAGACTGTACAATGCTTGTTAAGGGTGAGAAAAACAAAGAGGCGCTCATTAAAATCAGACATCTTAAGCTTGTTTACTGCACTTTAATACTTTAAGGAATACTCTTCCCAATCTTTAAGCACAATCAAAAATGAAAAGGTTGAGAGGCTTTGACGAATCTTTAAATGCAAAGTACATCGGTTCCATTGCATACTGTAAAAAAACTGTTGACATGTAATCAAGGCGACTGATGCTTTTTTGAGTTTTCGATGCCTCTTTAATACTACTTTATATAGTCTATCTGTCTTTTCTTTAGCACAGACTCTCCTTAAACAATATGGAAACCAGCCTTACACATTTGTGATGCACCTGGATCAATGACAAAAAATAGTATTCACTATAAACAACAGTAAAAATTCAGGTTTCAAAACCCAGGGTTATTAGAAATGTAATCTTTGTGTTTTTTATGCCATTTCCAAGATAAGTGTAAATTCACAGTGGTATGGCAATTTATGGTATTTAATGGATTGATTATCATTAGCTGGAGCTCAATCAGTAGACCATGGGTTTGTACGCTAAAATAAATGTGTAACTTAAATACAATGTAAGTCAAAGCATCTCCTAAATGCATACATATAACGGCTCTAAAAATGTCATGTGGTGCATCCATGAAGTAAAAATTGATAACATTTTCATCACACCCTGAAGTAAGTTTGATCATTATTTTATAAAAGTTAAAAAGTTTTTAAATACATTTGTCATGATAAAAAGTGTTGTTTTACAAATATCATTAACTATAGTCACAAATATCAATAGGGTGTCGGGAAGGTGCACCACATGATATTTTCCAATCGATTTTTCTTGTCATAAAAAGGTCAAATAGTTTGATATTTTAAGTGATCTACTGAACAGTAATGAGGGTCCCATTTTATTTTTTTTGTTCAGCATATGTTGGTTGCACTACATGACACTGTTTCAGCAAACAAAAGTTTCTGAAATAACTATTAAGCATTAAAGCTTTTTTAAATAAAGGCAATTTATTTTTTAAGTAATAATAACAAAAAGATTATGTTAAACTACCTAAAGATGCATTTTATAGAATTTCATCTTTTTATTGGGAGTGATTATGTATTTTTTTTTACCAATGAGAAACATGTTAGCATTTTAGCATTTTGGTCTCACTGGGTTTTTGGTTAAATGCCTAAAATAAGGTCCAATTAAAGATCATATTTTCATGTTTAATTCTGTGACATAAAACACATCAATGATTTTTTAACACTTTTACTTTTCTTGAAAAAGCAGTCACAATCAATCAAGGTTACTGGGAATATTAAACATCTTCATGCCCAACAGGTCACTTATCTACTCACTAGTCACTTTCACAGCCTCATTGTGTTTAAAAGCACACTTTTGCAAAGTGTTCAAACTGAACTATTAAGAGAAAATGGTTTATAAAAGAGTGAAGGGGTTTAATGATGTGAAGCTGAAGGCACGTGACTGCACTTTAGTTGGTTTATGACCTATGTTTAGGTACATTTAGGCTTCAAAATGCATAAAAGTTGTGTTCATTTTTTAAGAATATCATGCTAAAAATAATTTGCATTGATAAACTTTTTCAGCACTATTCCAAAGGCAACTGGAAAAGGTATTGTGTCGAAGGAACCAAGCTCATGCCAATTTACAGATGGCCTACAAAAATACGCCATTACTGGAGCCCTCTATTATTACTTTGTTTTTTGTTTTTTTGTGGTACAAACTATTTCAGATACACCCACACCTAAAATCTAAGTCAAATAAACTGTGGTTGTTGCTTCATGCGTCAGCGAGATGGTCTCTTCTTCTCTAAGTAGGCGTTTTTGGCCAGAATAAGCTGCAATTTGGACCTGACATCATGCCACTGGTCAAAAGTCTGTCTGCACCAGACTGGCCATCGTGTGACATATCTGCTTGACAAGGATCCCCTTCAGGCTCACTAAAATCCTCCAAGGGCTTTTATTGGAATTCTGCAATTTAGAGCAGTGCCCCGGGATGCGCTTTAAATTGTATCTGAAAGTGCTTGGCTTGTTTCTTCCCATCTCCGTCCCCAGACAGCTAAAATAAGCGGCTCTCTGCAGAAGAACGGAGAAGAGACATTCCCTTCTTTTGGTGCTCTCTTTGCAATTATCACTGAAATTGAATTCTGCTGTTTTCTGAGATACCCGGTCGCAGATGAAAGCTGAATAGGCATCTGCGTATAATAGAATTTCATCTTTTGGGCTAGTGATGAAGATTACTAATCACAGCAGGATGACACCACATTGCTTGTAAACCCCTCATAATTCTTCATTAGGGGCTGATTTAATGGGAAAGGCATTTTGAAAGGCGATATATATTAATAAACAGAAAAACCCTGAGGGTGATCTTTTTAATTACAATCATTTAATTAAACTCGTTAAAATTATTTCCTATAGATAAAGTCAATCTTAGGCAAAACTGAAATGTATAAACTTTTTACAGAGTGCAACCAGTTTATTCAAGAAGAGAACAGGTGCACGAGAGAAAAAAGTCATTTGTTCGCTAATAAAGAGTGTTAATGGTACTCTAATGGAGTTTCTATCATAATTTGGAACCAGTCCTAAAGGATTCGAATGGAATCAACTGAGAATCCCTCAAGAATCAGTTCATATTTGTCAGAAATTCTGTTTATCCAATAGGATCTTAATTGACACTCAATTTCCATCAGCAAATCCTGCACAATCCTTTAGGCTTTTATGACTTTGAAGGGAGTTCATGTCCTCATGTGGGTTTTATCATATGAATTCCAGAGGAGATGGATATACCACTTTTTAATAATTGCTTCCTGGGAATTTTCTGATTTTATGAGAAGCAATCATCTTTCTTACGTCTTTCTGCAGTCGAGAGGCAGCAGGGTGTTGAGGCCTAAAGATAAATGCTGGCTTTTCAAGTGCTTCCTCAACCTTCAAACACCCCCTTCCTCCACTTTGTTCACTCTTAACAGCTTTCACAGACAGACGTGATGAGATATATCTTTAATCTAGTGTCTGAGTGTTTCTTCAACTGTGGACACTTTGGCCGTATGAAACACACTTTTCATACTTGTACTACTAACAATTTGCTAGCAGAAAGAATATGAATAATCTTTCTGCAGGGAAAAAAAAACATGCCATTGAAGAGTAGCCAATGTAATCTTTTTCTTTTTTGCATTGAAATGTTGAGAATATAGACGCCTTTCATTATAATTTTTTATTAAATATGAACATTTGAATATAACATTGTAACATAATTGAATTCAACATTTACCTTTGCCCAACAGCCATCAGTGTAATTGGATTTTTTGTAGTAGAAAAAAATAAAAAGAAATAAATAAAAGATTTGTAGAAACAAATAAGCATGAAGGTTCATTCAGTAGTTCACTGATTAAAAGACAGCTGCTTGGTTTAAAATCAAAGTGTTAATCAAAATTGCGTGATAAATTAAAACCAAGTGCTAGTTTTACTAACATCTTGCACCAGTGCAAATCACCTTTTGGTGTTACAAATAGAACTGTCATTTTTAACTAACGACGCACAGTAAAGAATTCGCGCTGAAAAGGCATGGACACAGTCATTTTTGACTGCTCTCATTGAATATGCGTTTGTACGAGTTTCCCTTTCAGACGCAAAAGTTATGAGAGGAAAGTATTTAAATAAATCACGCAAAAAGATTGAAGGTTTGCGCTCGTCAAATTACTGGCATTTGAATCGTTATTTAACCCCCCAAAAAGCATGTCTTTAACAATTTTGCACTGGGAGAAGGGAGAGGATTTTTTTCCATATGTATTCACTAATTTGGAATGCACAAAAATATAATTTGCGAAGCCATGTTATTTTTACTTTGCTTTTCAATATATTGTAGTTTCTTTTCTTTATTTGCTATAATTTGCGCTGCGCTTGGTAGATTGCGTTGGTCCATATGTAAATGAGACCTTGAAGCTGTGTTCTTTAATTTGTGCATTGTTAATAATTCACCCAAAATAATTTGCCCTGTTAAGTAAAACTTAACCTTTAAGTAAATTATGTTATTTTTGTTTTGTTAAAAGTACACAAATTATTCTCATTGTGTCACAACGCTGAAGTTGAGCCACTGATGTCACATGGACTTTCTTACCGGTGTCCTTACTACATTTCTGGATCTGGGATCATTTCAGTTTCAGTCTCTCTGATTTCATCAAAAATATCTTAATTTGTGTTCTGGAGACGAACGAAGGTCTTATGGGTTTGGAACGACATGAGGGTGAGTAATTAATGACAGAACTTTCATTTTTGGGTGAACTAACCCTTTAATGTAACCAAGTGATGTCGAAAAAAAATCTGATATTGGACTTTTTGTTTGGACAATGCATAGAAATTTCCTTATTTAACCAACGTCATAATGTCTTCATTCTTTGTTTTGTCAAATTCCTCCAATTCAGGTCTCCTCTGCATGTAAAAGCAGTGAAATCTTTAAATCTGTATACAGCGAAAAGCAGTTACCCGCTGTACGATAAGTCAAAGAGGTCTAAATTTAGCCCACAGCAGGATCAATGTGGGGCGCCTGAAGAAGCAGATCCGGAGCTCATCTCTGAGGACGGACACTCAGCATCTCTCAGCACTTACTGTCTTTGTTTCATGTCAGTGCTGAAGAGAGAAAAGATAAGGTTACTGTAGATGGTGAGCTGCAACTGTTTAGCGTTTGGGTTGTTAAAAGCTAAAAGTAAATGCACGGGTTGCCTAATTTGCTGTAATGCACAGGCAGCCACACACAGGCCTCTCTGAACTGAGCTCACTTCACAAACTATTCCCAGAGCAGCAGAGAGAGGAAAACACCAATACTGTTGACACTGACAGATTGCCACAGTAGTCAGGAGACATGCTGCCTTGTCTTGCTGGGTAATTATGCCTTCTCTCATTTAGTTTCCCTCTAGCAAGACCAAATGTGTTTGGGAGAGAAGCATATCAAGTAACATCCGTCACGACTGTCAGTGCTAAGGGATGGTTTCATCATATCACGCTAGCTGTGGTTATATCATCGCTTCAGGATCATTGATTTCAACATTTTTCATGTTAATCGTTCATATATGGTGTCTCTGTTTGTGACGCACATTTGTCAATAATTTCAAATATTTGGATAAACTTGGGGCATCGTTTTGTGTCTTTTGTCAGGCTGGAAGTTTTCTCCACTTACACATGCAATGATTGGTGCAAGTATATGAGGCAGAACTGTTCTTATCAACTTCATTGATATACTTTAATATAATGACTCACAATTTACAGCATTTAATCCTCAAATAAAATGTTTGTTTTATTTAAACAAATAAAAATTAAATTGTGAAATGTATAAAATGTTTATTTCTAGTTTTAAAATTTAAAAAGGCAATTTACTTTTATTCAGCAAGAATGCATTGAAATGACAAAAAAATTATTGTGATTCTAAAAAAATGCTGTTATTTTGAATTTTCTAAACATTTTTAAGCCCCTGAAAAATAAATGCTAATGTTTTCACAAAATAATTAAGCAGCAAACCACAAGTTAAGTAATCAGATTACTTTGTTTTTCAGGAAGCAATAAAGAAACTTTTTACTTTTCAAATAAGCAATGCAAATGACTTTGTATGCATTTATTCACAGACTGGCAGTGAGGTTCAGCCTCAGGCTTATTCATTTTACTTTTGGTGTGAAAGGGCCTTTACAGGAGCCAAAAATATAACCTTTGAGGTTTTTTGTTATTAAAAATAAATAAGCAAGCCCAGCCAAGGTGACAAAAAGTAGCACAATAGTAATGTAATGCATTACTTTCCAGTATCTACCATTAGTTACTTTTTTACAGAGTAATTCTAATACAGGTATAAAACAAAATTCACAATAGCACTATTTTTACTGCATTTTTGATTATGAGACTTCTTTCAAAAACATACAAAATATGTAAAAGAATGTTATTTTTTGGCATCTATGTGTGATATTGAACAGGTCTTTGCTTGTGTTACTATGCCTAAAACAGGGAAAATGGTAACTTGGCATTTGTGTAACATAAACTAGTTGGTTTTCGAAGGCAATATAAATTTATTTTGCTACATATAAAAAAAGAATATCCTGTTTATGCCATTTTTCCTTTGGATTAAAAATGCTGTCTCATGGAGCTGTTGAGAGAAGTAAATTAATTTGTAAATGTCTTTTTTCACTTGCAATTCCATCTCTACAGTAAGATTGCAGTTCTGAAATATTTACTTGCTTATCTCTAAAGCTCGCTTGAATTTGTTCTGATTATTAAACATGATATTATGATGCTGTGGAAATCAGTCTGAACCCAGTTTAATTGGAAGTAGTTTCATATAAAGATACTTTCTGTTAAGTCATTATCTGACTGAGCAGAAAGGCAGGTTTCAGATACTGATAACTTTTGTTTTCACGCAGCTGAAATGTTGTATGTTAATAGTTCATCAGCAGATTTTCATTTGGACATATAGTTATACAACTGTTAAATGTAGCTATATCAACATATATATATATATATATATATATATAAAGGTACTGCCCCAGTGACAGCTTTTGTACCTTTATTTCTGAGAGTGTAACTAAACATTATACAAAAAATATTATTTACTTGCTTGCTTACTTGTTTGTTTAGCTTTTTTTTACTTATTATTATATATTTATTATTTGTTAAGTTAATCTAAAGTTTTGTCCTTCCTTATACATAAAAAACTTTTATAAAAGGATTTATACATTTATACGAAATA
>JAUMHE010000067.1:2474264-2489665 GCA_032359235.1 Enteromius mattozi | reverse complement strand
AGATCTTTTTAACAAAGTAAATGACCACTATGAACTTCAGACCATTTTTACCACTTGCACTCAAGACCTTTCAATTGAATCCAAATATGACTATGTAACAACAATATCTTCATAGATATGACACACATTTTGAGTATATTTTTTGTTAGTGATTTCCAGTGAGACCTTGTAGGGAGTGGAGTTTCAGCTGTGGCATTCAGGAAGGAGGGGAGAAGGTCGTAAATGGGAGGGGGGTCGGGGGTGTTTGTTTTACTGTCTTGAGACAACAGCGTCTGCTGTCTTTAAAGATCCCAGGTTTAGCTTTATTGTGTGTCATCTGCAGGCGTGTGAGATTTCCTCTTCCAGCATTCCCGGAAGAGATTCAAATTTATCAAACATTAATTTCTCCAAACCTTACATTCTCACAACTCTGCTTCGACAGTAGGACAGCTCAGACTGGAGAACTGCACCCACCATCGTGAACCATTCCAGGAAGAGACGCGCACTCACATCCACCTTACGGCAGCAGACCGCAAAAGTCAGAGCTCTTGCACCCACTGTCGTGGACGGCTCCAACCAGAGACGGTCATCCAAGTACATTGCAGTGCGAAGGGGATCTCCCTAGCTGGAGCATTGCACCCACCGCATGGACCGCTCCAGCCTGGGTTTAACACTTTTTCACTCACATTTACATTTATATGATACATTGCACATTCCTCAGCTAGGAACCCAATATCCTTTCTCTAATCGTCCAGCACCCCTATTCTCCGCATCTTTGGGGGGGCTCACTTTGTTTGGCTGCTGTCCTCTAATTGGCTTTTTTGGGGAGCATGCGGGGTTTGGGCCGGGCAGCGAGCTGTTTGCTCCTCATGCCCAGTAGGGTTGATAACCCTAGGGCTTGGAAGTCCGTCGAGCCCTGAGCCCTCTCCCCGGACAGCACGCCAAACACGTTTTGCATTATATTAATTACCAGTAAGTATGAACTCGTGAAGTACATTTTAGTTTTAAAGGGTGGAAAAATGTCCATGAAGCAATGGAATAACATTTTTCTTATAATGTCACCACAGGTCAATTTTTCCAAGCCTCAAATGAACTATTTGTATGCACACTGTAAGTTAATTTCACAGTACAATGTATTTTTATTTTTTTATTTATTTATTTTATTTATTTATTTATTTTTTTAATCAGCATTCTGAATGCCTTCTTTCATTTCAGGTATCTGAAGATTGTCCGGTCATTGGAGACTCATTCTCTACAGACTGTTCGTACCGCCCGCTACATTTCCTTAGCAACTTGGATTTCCTTGTTAGGCATGTCTTCTGTCTACTTAATCCTCTTTATTCACACTTCCTTGGATCATGAGCAGAAACAAAGCTGTGAGTCCTCGTTCAGTTACAAGCTCAGTGTGGTCTACAAACTAATCCACTGTGTGTCCTTTGCAGTCTTTGCGTTTGTGCTTATGTCCCTGATTTTTCTTTATTGGAAGACTCTGCAAAAGATCCGACAAGCCCAGCTCTCAACACACACTGTTTCCAGCAGCCATAAGCTTAACAAGTCTAAGCGCAACATGCTAGTTCTAGTGGTAGTTTTCTGTGTGTGCTTTGTACCTTATCACTTGGTGAGACTGCCTTATGTGTTTAGCAGTAACTGTACATTTAACACACTGAAGGAGCTGACTATCCTTCTTTCAGTGCTAAATGTCTGTTTCGATCCTTTAATATACTTCATCTTCTGCAAGGCCTTTAGAGATCAGCTCAGGAAGAAAGATTTCCAAAGATCTAGTGAAGATGAAACATGAAATGCATGTTATGTTCAGTTTTAAATTTTCTCACTGTTGAATTCTTGTCTGAGTTAGTCATTTGTCACCACAGTCACTGATTTGATTTCTTTATTTTATTGAGCTGCGTGCCATTATTACCCTTGTTTGCCATAGTATTTAACTTTGGTCCAGTTAAGTCAATGTAGACATCAGCATCTATATGTTATGGCTGTGTTTTGTTTGCCGACCTTCTTTGGATTGCCTTTGTGCGGATTATTTCAGAGATTTGAACCTAAAATTATTCTTCATTGTGTGCTCTCTGCAACCATGCATGACAGATGACAACCAGACCAAACCAAACTTCATGAACATTGCGTGCATCAACAATGAGCTATAAACTTTTGGATGGAACAGGCAGACTGGAAAAGTCTGGAAAAGTATGTGGAGGAGTTCCTTATCAGGAACTTCGAGCTGCGTCATAACGCTTTGGGCTTTGACCACGCTGTGAATCCGCTATTGCATCTGTCCAATGGAAAGGCATGACGTCATGGGCAGGTGACGTCAGAGACAAGGAGGCTTTAAAAGCACGCGAGGTAAGACCGGAGTCAGCCTTTCTGTCATTCAGAACCGTCTCTTTGTTGTCTGTTCTAGCTTAAAAGTGTCTGTCTTTCACAAAAAATGAGCTATATGAGTAGGAAGAGCAAACACGGCGAGCCGCGCTCTTTCAGAAGTGCATACGTCCATAGAGCTGCCCTATGGAGAAAGTCGGTCCAATTGCTTGTGTGCGTTGGTCCATCGAAGAGAGGATGCCCTGCTGCCAAGCGCACTATTAGCCGTTGGATTGTCGAGTCCTCTGGTCTCCCCTCACGATAGGTGTCAAGGCTCACTCAACTAGGAGTATGGCGACCTCCAAGGCCTTCTTTGCAGGTGTCCCAATATCGGACATCTGTAACGCTGACATCTGTAACACCCCTCCTACCTTTTTCCAGTTTTATGGCCTAGACATCGGTAACACCCCAGGTTCTTCGGTTCTCTTATTCTGATGTCGAGACACAGGTCAGGGACTTGGAACTCTGGTGGCGTGGGCATCTCGTTCCCAAAGCGTTATGACGCAGCTCGAAGTTCCCGATAAGGAACGTCTCTAGGTTATGAATATAACCATGGTTCCTTTAGGGAACGAGATGCTGCGTCTCATTGCCATACTTCCATACATCCCTGACAGTGCAGTTCCTCATGACATGAGGCTGACGCCGGTCTTACCTCGCGTGCTTTTAAAGCTTCCTGGTCTCTGACGTCACCTGCCCATGACGTCATGCCCTTCCATTGGATGCAATAGCGGATTCACAGCGTGGTCACACAGAAGGCGTTCCCAAAGCCCAAAGCGTTATGACGCAGCGTCTCGTTCCCTAAAGGAACCATGGTTATATTCATAACCTGGAGACGTTCATTGACATTAGCTTCTGTGCAACTTGCAACAACGTCTCTTTGATGAAAATATTTAATTGTGAGCTGGGTGAAGATATCCCGCTTCATCATGTCCCAATGTGATGGACCGTTGTAGAGTTCAACCACCTTAGGGGTGGGCAATATGGTAAAAATATCACTTTTTTCCCCCAGAAATATTACAATTCATGATTTTATCACAATTCTTTGGCATGTTGGTTTTACTATTTTGTAAGTTGTCTGACTTGTGGCCTGTAGCACAAAGCCAATTTGGGTTTTTACCCAGGTAAGTTTGTGATTAGTTTGAGCAAACTTGAGTTTTCGGGTTCAAGAAAATGGGTTGGTTCTTAGAGGGTTTCATTGCTATGGTAACAACTCTGCTCCTGAACAACTACGGAGCATGTTTTATTCTGCATTAGAGATTGTAAACCCAAACTGGACTAGATCAGCTGTCAGTAAAGTGACAAAAATCAGATGCAACGAAGCCACTCACCAATATCTCTCGCTCCAGATTAAAGCAATTCCAATAATCTGAGAGACAAAATTGTTGACTTATTATAGCTTGTTATTATATTAATGTTATATTAATAGTAGTAATAATTAATTGACAATTGATATTAATTGACAATTACTTTTAAGCTTTGCATTTAAATTAGATTATATATATTGTTTTGGTAGATGGAAAGCAGTTTACCTATTTTCTATAAACTTGCCTTTTCTGTTTTTGTACTGCCTCAGTATTATAACCACAAGTGTTGTAGATAGTGATTCAAAAAGACCACACTGAGTGTTGTACGTGTTTATTAGATAAGGGTTTAAAACACTATACAGTATTGTGCTCATTTATTAAGAAGTATACCACACATAGTATTGTATTCATTTTACTGAATGGTAGAAAAAGAGAGCACACATAGCATTATATACCACATAGCAGTGTATTAGGAAAGAAACTAAGCATGACATATGTATTCAAGTATATTAGCAGTAGGACAGCCAGATATGGAAAATGTATTAGCTAGAGCTTTGAAGAAGAATAGAGTTACCGCTGAGTGCTGTGTTCCGGACACATGGAAAGGAGACATAGGAGATCTTGAGAGAAGAGGAGAAAGAAACAAACCGGGTGTTTCTTATATTGAGCTTCTTCTGGAATTTCCAATTTTGAATGCACCTGAAGTCTATAAATAATGGACGCAGACTGGAGAAAGGCAGATGCTGGATCCGAGCGACAGTTTCTCCGGTGCCGGCCACCTTACCATCCGAAGCCTTTGAACAATCGAGCTTGCAGTTTATAAACCTTTGTTTGTAATGTATTTAACCTATACAATAATAAAACTATATCTTATTCTAACCAAGAAACTCTTCTTTTGTCTATTTTCCTGCTGCCTTTTAAAACTTTTGCTGCTGCAGGTTATTCCTGCACTGTAAATGCATTTAAATTTATTAAATTGTTTATAATGGCATCTCTAATCTCTAGTAGAAAAGTGAAATGCTCTGACTTGCGAGAACGTTCCCTGTGATTTGCTCTCCGTCTTAACCTTGTTGCAGATGTCTGTGTGTCTTCGGCCTCTCTGGGCTAGAGCCTTAGACTTTGGTTGATCCGCTTTGTCTCTCTGAGACGGAGACTCAGGACATGCTGCATTTGTTGTTGTCTCACTGGACAAAGACTGAATAAAATCTGAACATAGATTATCTTCTTCCTCACAGGCTGAAGGTTTAGAATGTAGTCATATTTGTTTCGGCCTCAAAGCTGGATACTCAGGACTGGGTATCTGTTATTACCTCTTCCCTCACAGGACTCAGTACTTGATCTGTTACTGTCTCTCTGGAGGAGAGCAAATGTGTCTGTTACTGTCTCTTTTCTTACAGGCTGGAGACTCACAACAAGGAGTGTCTTTGGAAGGGTACCTTTATCCCTTCCTGATGAGGAGGAGATTGCAGTCTGGCACTTCCATTTCCATGCTGTGCTTGGTTGATTCCATCAGAGCGGGGAACAAGGTGTAGCCCACCCTTCTTTCCTCCTGTGGAACGTTTTTGCATAGTCCATACACAAGTTAGAAAAGTGCCACTACTTTTAATGGTGCATTTCTCACTTACCAAACCACAACCAGAATACATTTGGCAATGTTACAAACACATTAAGTCCAGACATGATGGAAGAAGATTGAACTGTCATGCAGGCATTCACTTGTCCATTAACAGCTAAGTTTGTGTCAATGTTGCACTACACGCCGTAGTAGAACAAGGGTAGAACTGCATTTTGACCAATGAGAAGTCCTGTCTTTCCCAGGCTTTGTACCAAAGGTCTTCTTCTTGCCTTTGAAGAGGTTTCTGGCCGTTGTCCTGGCATCTTTATCTGATGCCACTGGACAGTTTGCTTATGTTATTTCACCAAGATCCAATCAAAATATAGCAAACCTTTGTCCACTATAGTGGTCAGAGAGGGGCCCCGCCATAAACTGGCATCTCTCTCTTTTTTCTCTTTTCTATGGGAAAAAAAATGCTTAACATAAAACTTTATGCATTGCTTTCAAATTCTGGGCTCCTCTGCGAAGCAACACCGTGATGCAACAGAATATTACAGCCAATCATAAGCGTAGGTGGGCGGGCTCTCACTGGAAGTGCTCTGCTCTCAAAACAAATGGATATGTTTATTAAAAATGTACATTTTCACATGTCATCATCACTGCTAGTTAGGCTAGTTGCGTGTAGTTAGGACACAGTGTAATTGGTCATTTATTTCTAGGTGAAACTGGCCCTGTATTTGGTATTGGACTGAGACCAAAATGTGCAGTTTCATTCACCCCTATCCAATGGAATGGAATGAATGGCAGTGAAGTCATAGGTAGGTCACTTGATAACAGCATGAGGAATGTAGTACATCCAGTTTACATTCATACTACACAGAAATTTAAAAGAAGTATCAACTCTGAGAATATCAGACACAGCCTCAGAAAAAGCGTTTATTTACGCACAACTGGCACTTTTTTGTTATTTGTCTCAATAGCACCATTGGTCTCAATGTTTTATACTGACACCTACTGGCAAGGATTCGCGATTGCCACTTCAGAGAGGTAAAACATAAATCTCTTGGTTTGCAATTAAAGCAGCATATGCTGGTTTTTCATTTTCATTTTAACACATTTCATTAGTAGAGTTGTGGGTGCACATTTTGGATGCAGTTAAGGTGATGGGTGCTAGTTTTGTTATTGCATAGTTTACTGCTGGCTGTGTGAAACAAATTGAAGGGTAATATTGACCTTGACCTTGAGGTTGAGACTCCTTAAAATAAAGGGGATACATTAATCCTAGCTTCATTTTACTGTTAGATAGTAGTAGTAACTCCAGCCTGTTGTAAAGCAGTTCATATAATGCCATCTCATAGAGACTCCACTAGATGGCAGCAAATCTGCAAAACTACATCAGCAGTTATAACCTTATTTAGCTTCAACGATAGTCTCACAAGTGAGTAGTCTGAGGTTGCAAACAGCTTGGACATGACAGGAACTTTGTGGGTTCTCACCATTTTACTGAACATTGTTCGGTGAAGGGTTCTTTGTTAGGCTGAGATATTGACACTAGCTAATTATTCAGGCTGGCCCACAGCTACAGCAAGGTATTTGCATGGTGAGAACAGAGTGTTGCACAGGCATCAACTAAACAAATGACTCAAAGTAAATCATTGATTCATTTTGGAAATTAAACTCGTAACAGCATAACATAAACTACAGTTTTCTCAAAAAGCAATCTCCTCCAACAGTTTTGCTTTTTAAAATAGTTTAAAAGTAATACAACACACAGCCTGAATTTTGCTTCAAGTTCGAGAAAACTAAATGGAAACCAAACAATTTTGACTTGCAAATGACTAAAAAGTAAAAACTAAAAATATTATTATCATATCATAGTGTAGTTCTGCAACTGTTCGTGTATTTCATAACGTGTTTTCTGTGTCTATCGTGTCACCACAAAATTACCCTACCACATCACCCCCGACCACCTGTGTTTCTTTGAATTATACACTGACACACACACACACACATACAGAAAGAGAGAGAGATGCAAACAAAACCCAATTTCCTCTTTGCATGGTGTTACAGAAGGAACTTATGAAGGAAGTGAATGAAAAAGAGCAACTCTAGATCAAAGCTCAGTGGACAGCTTGGCTACAAGTGAGGATTTCAAGTAAGTTAAATGTGATCAAATACGTGTTTTTTGTTTTGTTTTGTTAATTGCAATTAAGGTTCTAGTATAACCAGGTCAGTTTGAGAGACAATTTTGTCATTTGTTATTTGCATCTTTTTTATATCATGCATTAACTGCTATTTAGGTCAGGACCTTTTTGATGTCTCTAATCTATGTTCATTAGCACTGACTAATATGTGTAATTACCAGGGCTGCCAACTTTTTGTATATTAATTTTGTGTGTGTATATATGTATATATATATATAATTTCATTTAACAGAAAAATGTGTTATAATGTGTTTTTATCATTGCAGTGCTACAAAACTATTAGATTTTTATTTCAACAAGAATAGCAGCGTACCGTGAAAGAACTGCAGATTTAGGCCTACTAGTGATTAGCTACTATTAGAAATAAATTGCAACTGCATTTATGAAAATTTAAAGTAAATATTTCTCTATTAATCTGTTAGTCTGCACTGAAATGGAATCCCATTTCTGCCACTGAATAAAAAATGAAAGTTATTTCATATTTATTCTGACTTTCTCAGAATTGCGTGATACAAACCTCTGGGAATTTGCTCATTCTCATATTTTCTGAGTCAACAGTACAATGTGAAACTAATGAAAATCTTTTTTGTAGTTTCATTACTTCAGAGTGTCGCAGTGACAGTCTTTTTGCAGTAATGGACCTGTCATAGTTTAATCAGAGGGAAGATGGCATGAAGCGACGCGAGGTTATCTGCATTGAAAACAGATGAGCGCACATCTGCATAAACAGATCCCGATTGTGCAAAGTTCATGGAATTTTATTCACAGAATGATAAGTGTACACGTTTTCACGCTGAGTATTGTAACTTCAGTGCTGAAATCTATTCATACAATGAATTTCATGACAGGTTTTCTTGTCTGCGAAACAAATACTTTAAAGGAATGCCTTAGCCTGTGGCAGGCAGGAACAGCGCAGCTCGACCCTCCGCATATTTTTATATTTACTTATGTTGAAAAAGTTTCAGTTAAGCCTATGTTTTTTTACCCCGTTTTAACATGGATTTCTATGGAGACCGGCTGTACATGTAGGGCAAAATTGCCTTGGCACATATTATACGCGTTCTGATTGGTCAGATCGCCTGTCAATCAAGCTCTTCGCGAACAGTCAAGTGACGTCACACCCTTAAAGGAACGCCCCCTGGTGGACAAAACGAAGCTTCGCTCCACTGACCGCCAGTCATTTCTACGTAGTTTGCATTAACGATGTAGTAAAATGCAAATATTAAAAGGTGAAATTCACCTTATTGATGATGTATATTCAAGACTCATGACCAATTCGTATGTATTCGTACGAGGTGGCAAAATTGTGCAAATTCATACAGATTTGTACGACTTCACTCGAGGTTAGGTCTAGGTCATTCGTACAAATTCAAACGAATTGGCAACTCGTAATATACGTACGATTTAGCAAAAATCGTATGAATTAGTACGAGGGAGGTCATACGAATTTGTACGAATTAGCCAGCTCGTAAAATATTACGAATTGCCGTGTTTGGTATATTTTGTACAAGCCACAATATAAACACAATGTGCAACATTTTCTGTTAGGTGGTTTCCCATAGAAAACAATTATAAGGAAAACACTGAACTATTAAGCAGATTGCGTTTATATACAGCCTCATCTGCTTTCCTGTGTAAACTACACATCGTTAATACAGTGATTACTGAATTTGATATTTAAATATTAATGTTTTAAATATATTATTTATATATAAATATATTATATATTATATTATATGTTATTAAATATATTACAGAGTTCTAACTTTTCCCACGGACTTCATTTCCCATCATCCCACGTATCTAGGGCTGAATACCAGCCCAGGTGTTCCCCATCATCTCACCCTTTAAATACCCTGTTCACGGACCGATTAGACGCAAAGTCTTGTTTGCCCTGGCTGCAATTCTGAGCGTTCTTTCCCAGTGCGTTTCCCTCTTAGTGTATTACCCCTGACTGTGTTCTGTTCTACAATCATTTGCTGCCAGCCCCGACCTTTTGCCTGATTCCAACTCTGATTGATTGCCGCCTGCCCCGAACTTTGTTTGTTATCTTACTACGATTCTGCTCACCCTGATTTGCCGTGATTCTGACTCTGCCTGACGACACTAATTAAAGCTTCGCAAATGGATCCGAATGCCTCTGATTCTTCATTACACTTTAAGTGTTTCTACAATGTTTTGTCGCGCTATTTAATGATGGAAATATTGCAGCGGGAACTTAAAATAGATTGCAAATGGCCAAAATGTACATTTTATTCACATACATTTGTTTTATTGTATTGAGAGGTGATCTAAATATTTGCGGCTGTCAGACAGATGGAAAATTGACAGGCTTTTGCTGCAGTTCTATGGATGTTTTGCCCTCCAGGTCTTCGAACTGGTCATGTGACTGAAACAATCTATATACTCGCAATTCCGAGACACAAAGTCAGAATTGTGAGTTTGTATCACGCAGTTCTGAGAAAAAAAAGTCAGAATTAAAAAGTCACAATAACTGTTTTTATTTTTTATTCAGTGATGGAAAAAGGCATTCTTAGCATTGCTTAAACATATAAATAGAAAAAATAGAATTTCTCATAACATATGTTACTGCAGAAACTTTACAGCTTGTAAAGGGTACCCTATATGGCCATTTCCATCAGGAAGAGCAAAACGTCTATCTCACAAAGTTCTTATATAATCCATGATATTTGCATCGTGTTGTGAGAGGACTGCAAGTGGGTGTGAAAAAAAAAACAGTATTTAGAAGTGAGTGAACGTAATGGCCAATCACAGGTATTCAAGATATCAACAGCTGTGTCTGTGATTGGCTACATCGCTCAGCGCTGCAAAAACATGTTGTAAATAGGATTTTCTGGTGAATTCCAAACACAAAGAGAGAAAGAGAGTTTTAGTTTTGTGAGTCTCAAACTGAATATGTGAACATTGGCCGCCCTCAGAAAATTACTTGTGCTTTATAGAGCACTTTGTTATTATTTTGTTCTTAATGGCCAATGAACCGAGTAATAGATTACTTCTCTCTCTCCTTTGAACATATTCACACATTAAGTTGCTAATGAACAACCTTTTTTGAATGCTTGTCATCATTATATATAAAAATGTTTGCATCGATGTCGACACAGTTACGGTGTGATATTAGTAACATTTGTGGTGCAGAAAAGAGCACCTTAAAGTGGCCCCTGTGAACACAGACCTGACCTTTATTAAAGAGACGCTTTTTATCAGTCATTGAACTTGACAAAAGTCACATTATGCAGTTCTCAGCACTGCAACAGAAGAACAGAGATCTGATTTTGCAACAATATGTTATGATATAAAGATATAACCATGTGGTTTTGTTTAGTCATTTTATGTTGAAAAATTTCACATTTTGATCTGTTACATTTTTTTGGCTTCATCACTCAAAATATTTTATTAATGTTTTGCTGATTATGCTGTCATAAACAGACAAATGGTGCCTAATCATCCCTGACTGAAAAGGGAATATCTTTCTTGTGGTTTATTACCCAGAATGAGGATGTGCGCTGTGGCATTCTGTTGATTTATGTGAGAATACATGTAAATATACAGTAATGTTACATAATATAAATCACAGCAAATTAAAGGTGTCACGATTTTGAAAAATAGATACATTTGTCTGTATTGAAAACCAATATGTGAGCAAAGAAAGTAGCAAACATGTTTAGTTTATGTATTTATTTATTTTGCTTTGTTTTTCATTTTGAGAACATTCATTTTGAATTGTCAAAGCAAACTGTACTAAGTTTGACTTGCTTGCACAGGATGCTGCTATCCTATGTAATATTTAAAAAATAGTTTGCTGCACATGACTACTGACAGCTGTCTTTAGCTGTTCTGTTGCACAGTGATAAGAGAAAATCGAGATAAAAGAAGCATAGTGCACCTGAGTTTAATTTTGTTGTTTCATTCAGTTTTGACGAACACATCCTGTGTGATCAGAGCTTTTTAGTTTTTTCACATGCTTCCCTTTTTGATTATTTTTTGAGAACCATTCTAACATTCTAAGAATTGCTTCCATTTTTGTAACCATAAAGTAACACTGTAAGTAACACAAGTAACAAGTCTCAAGGAGAATTTTGCGCAACGATCTATAATGACTGCATCATATACTTCCCCAACTACTGTATATAACAGATGATATACATAATGTAAAAAAAAAACGTATTTCCAATTCACAGTATTTATGAAACAGTAAGCAAAAAGTTCCCGGATCACCTGGGCTGCATAAAAGCATTGTAAACCGATGCTGATCGTAGCTCCATTGATGACATACAATTTAATGCTTTTGGGAGATGCAGCCCTGAAGTGTACATCCAATGAGGCCATGGAAGAGGATTTCTGAATGACAGTAAAGCGATACAGCTGACGCTGGCAGCATATAGTGACTTAAACTAGCCTGTCTCTCTTGTGTATTAATAGATGGAGTCAGCAGTTTCAAGGATTCTTCGAACTGCAGTACCTCTGACCAGCTTCACCACTGCCCTGGATGACATCACAGAAACAAATACCACTGTCACAGAAACAAATGCTTCCTGTGAATTTTCAAAGATCCCCTCTCATCCTGCATTCATCTTTGCATACTCATTAGTGTTTCTCATCAGTCTGGTGCTCAACTGCATCACAATGCGGGTGTATTTCTGTTCCAATCAGCGTGTTCAGTCCAGCGTCACGGTCTACATGAAGAACCTGGCCGCAGCTGACTTCTTCCTTTGTCTTTGTTTGCCTTTACGCATTGTTAACTATGCCAAGAGTTCAGATTTAACGCACAATATTTACTGCAGCTTTGGAGCATCAGCATTCTATCTGAACATGTATGCAAGCATTCTCTTCATGGACTTTATTGCTGCAAACAGGTATGTTACTCATGCAAGCACCTACTTAGGTTTGTTTTTTTTTAGTTTTTTTTTTTTTTTTTGTGGTTGTAATTGAAAAATAAAGTTTGACAACCCTATCAAGACCCCAACATGAAACCCACTTATCACATTCTTGCCACATAATTTAATAATTAGTCACAAAATAATTATTTATTGGTTTATTTTTTGTATTAAGTCATTAAACAAAACGTTTCTAGCAAGTAGTTTTGAGCCTAGACAAATGAATAATTGCAGACAAAAACTTAAGGGATAATGTACAGTTGTATTACTTAGTTATTACCATTGATCTGCATAATGACTGGATTGCTCAATGTGTTCTTAATGTCCATCAAGCGCTGAAGCCACCGGAAGTGTTATATTGCTCATGCTTACTGGTAGAGGTTATCATTAACTGCCAGACAAAACTTTGACCTAAACTTTCTTTACTGATTTGCAGTGCTTCAGTCACACAGGATTAGTTTTTAGGATATGTATGAAACTAAATGTTACTTCAGGCATATTCTGAAAGGTTTATGAACTTTTCCGGCAGAATGAGCAATATAGTGAAATCATAAAAATAAATAAAATGCAGGGCATATTAAATATAAACAAATACTGGGATTAGTGGCAGAAATTAATCAGAATATACAATAAATATTTGATGTTAGCTATTGCAATGAATATGAACATATTTTTTTAATAAGTCGGAGAACTCATGACTTAACACATAACCATTTACATGCTTAGGACTTTTGCATTGTAAGGGAGACAAAAATGGTTACATGTTACTTAATGTTTTGTCATTAAAGGGGTCATATGATATGATGATATGATTTCAAGTTTTCTTTTCTCTTTGGAGTGTTACAAGATTTGAAGTGTTACTAGATAGGATCCCTGAAGTTGCAAAGATTAAAGTTTCAAAAGTAAAGAGATATTCTTTCTAAAAGTTATGACTTGTCCACACCCCCCTAAAATGACTTGTTTAAACATGCCTCCTCTTTTCCACATCATAGAGTGGGTTTATTTTCAAACACCGCCTAAATGTTTATGCAAAGAAAGAATATTTTCGCTGTAATTTGCTTCCAGTGCCATGTTCTGGAGACGCTGTGTTTCGTTGTGAAAGTGAAACTACTTTCTTTGTGCTTCCAAAAGAGGACTCAACTAGAAATCAGTGTTAAGTTGTGTTTCCAACACTGTTCCAGAACAGTTGAACACAAATATTAGATTGTGTTCAGTGCATTTACGGAGGACTGATTCCTAAAACCTGGAGAGTAGTCTATGCTAACTGTGCACAGAGACCATAAAGTGAGGCAATTCTACCTCTGCAAGAACAGTCTGGTGCTTCTGACTCACAACCTTTAAGTAAGTTACGTATTCTTATTAAAAGAACCTGCTACTTACTATTCAAATGCAAGTTTTGAGCCGTGAAGTGTAGTGCTTGTTGTTTGTCGTTTCTCCGATCACGTCAAGTCAGGATAATCAGTAATTATGTCACCACTGGATGCAACAAATGCCTCATTTGTAATGTGCTTTATTGTTTTTGTGTCATAGCGCCAGGACGCAGCATCACGTTATGGTAAAGGGCATAACATTTCGACCAGATGCTTGCGGTATTGTGCCAATCACAAAGCACTGGCTCAATCAGTTTCACTTTTTTAGAATTATGAGCTTTGTACAAACTGTTTCAGGAGGTGGGGCTTAGAGGAGAAAGAATAATGTACAGTATGTGGAAAATAATATGTTCCACCTTAAACCACATAAACACATTGCATTACATTAGGACGATTCAATCCCCTCCCCCCACCCCCAAAGGCCAAAGGAGGAAATACGATTTCTACTGAGGGGAATGTGGTCACGATTTCTACCACGGGGGAATGTGATTTGCCATCCTAGAACTGCTTTGAACAAATCGTTTGAGAATGACTAGAAAATTAGGTGATATTAAGCACATATTTTGAGAAAACAAAATAGTTTTTTCACCTTGCATGCATGTAAATCATTTGTAGGAGCCTCCCAAAATAAAATTAGGAGCCGTAAAAATTGCATAAAAGGGGCATTTTAAATAATTTGAATGTATTAATGTATTATGACATGATATTAATATGTTAATCTTACAACAGGTACCTGAAGATTGTCCGGCCATTGGAGACTCATGCTCTGCAGACAGTTCGTACTGCTCAACACATTTCTATAGGAACATGGCTTTCCCTGTTAGCTATGTCATCTGTCTACTTGATCTTCTTTCTCCTGACTTCTTGGGGCCACGTTCACAAGCCTGAGAAAAGTGGCTGTGAGGCCTTACACAGTCCCCAGCTCAGTCTGGTCTACAAAATCACTCACAGTGTGTCTATGGTGCTCTTCACATTTGTGCTGGTGTCTCTAATTGCTTTGTATTGGGGGACTTTGCAAAAGATCAAAAAAGCTCAGTTGTCCACACAGACCACATCCAGAAGCCATAAATTCAAGAAATCTAAACGTAACATGCTGGTGCTCGTGGTGGTTTTTTGTGTATGCTTTGTGCCCTACCATTTGGTTAGGCTGCCTTACGCATTCATCAAACCTCAGACGAAACTCTGCACTGCACAGGCCTTCTACGTCCTGAAGGAGCTCACTGTCCTGCTATCGGTGCTCAATGCTTGTCTGGATCCACTTATATACTTTATCTTTTGCAAGGCCTTCAGATCCCAGCTGGGCCTCAAGAGGATGTCGGATTCAATGAGAGACAGCGACGATAAAAGCCAGCAAAGACGAATGAGCAACATGTTGAGCTACATTGAAACAAAGATAACCACATTACGACGAGAAAGCGTCATTTAAAATTCTCTAGAAGGATGACACTGTTCATTGAATCTAATGCAGTGTAATACATCAATTTATTATTTGACTTTTCTAAATGAAACATTTTATTTTCTCCTTCAATTAATTACTGCAAGATAATATAGAGAATTTGTTGTATGAAATTCATTGTGAAGATTCAATCTGATGAATGAATGAGCTGGGACTGTAAATGTAACCTCTTCTACCTAACCACTCAACCAGAAACTGGGGATGTGCTTTTTTTTTTTTTTTCTCCAAGTTATAGTGCAATAGAAGTAATATTTGAATGGACAGAACATTA
>JAUMHE010000067.1:2424715-2460655 GCA_032359235.1 Enteromius mattozi | reverse complement strand
ATGCAAAATTGTTGCTGTGCATATGACACGCAATTCTCACTTACATATGATATGCATCTCTCCCACAACCCTACTCCAACCCACTGCATAATGACACGCAATTCTCACTTACATATGATATGCATCTCTCCCACAACCCTACTCCAACCCACTGCATAAAATACACACAAAAAAGTCTTTTTGCTTATCAATACCCTTACCTTACCCTTACTTACTATACTTACTATTACTAAACTTTGAGTACACAACTAGTTTACATTAATGTTTTTAGCTTGTACTGCAACTATACTAAAAGTGAACATATAGGTACAGTATATTGATCTTTTACTAGTTAAATAGCATTTTATACACTTTGAAGTATAGTCTCAGTAAACTACTAGTTAGGTAGTTTTATACTGCAAGTATACTTGTAAGTTTTCTTTGAGTGAACTTTACTTCATACTTTAAGTATACTATTATGTTCCTATTTAGGTATTAATTTGTATATACAGTTATATGAAGATCTGAACATACAAAACATCAAAAGAAAGTACATGGTAACATCTGTAACAAAACCATTTAATCCAACTTCATGCATTCTTTTTTAAACACTTGAATGTGGGTAAGTTTCATGAATATAAAATAAAGAAATAAAAAATATGTTGAAGAAAAAGCTGAAAAAAAGTCTATGAATTGGATTCAGAATGACAATCAAGACGTAGTCAATCAACATCCCAAAGCTTGACAGTCTTTATTACCTCTTCATTGGACAACATTTTATTCGTTTTAATGCTGTTTTATGTCTGATGATTTTGTTAGATTACACGTGGAAGATCTGTTTTTTCATTTCTTCTGCACAAGTATAGCTCCAATAGATTTAGACTATATTTTATATATACTAATAGCACGTTTAAATAAACTTCTTTTTCATAAGGGTCCCACAAGTTTTTATTTTTATTCTCTTTCATGAGATTCTCTTTTTCAGGTTTCTTCTCCTGCATGGTCCTCATTCTGTTCTCCTCTGAGGTCAAGCTGCACCACCTGACCGAGGTCATCTTCAACTTCAACGAGGCCAGCTTCGTCTACAAGACGCAAAGCGAGAGGTACGACAAGTCCTTCTGGCTCGTCTTCCTCACCTTCCTCACGCACAGCCTCAGCATCTTGCTGATCCGCCTGGCCGGTATCCAGTTCCCCTTTCAGGAGGCCAAAGAGTCGGATGCGAGCACAGGAGCGGCGGATCTCATGTACTGAGCGGCTCTTTTGTTCTGCTTCCTCCCCTGCACGCGACATCCTACCACAGCGACTAGCACTTCTCAATAGCAGTCTTGCGCATAGCGGCATCTGTTTTGTTTACGGCTGAACACATCTGAGCCTCTTAAGCCATTGAGACCATGTGTGGGGATGAACTTGGAGATGTCTGTGTGTCTTATCTCGCAGCAGGGAGGCATTCATTCTGTCAGTCACATAGACAATTAACGCTCACCATTTCAAACGGCTGATGAAAACACCCTGTAGTTTCCAGTCTGGCTGGGGACATGGCAGTTTCCTTTGGTTGCTGATCTTTTATAATCACAAAGGGATGCAATTGACAGTTCTGTAGTGACCCCAGAAACTGTTTTGACACTTAATCCACACTTAAATATGTATGAATGTCTTTGCATTACATAAATGGCAAACCAAGCGCCATACACTGCACCAAAATATGTTTGTTTGACTTCACTACGACTCACTCACTACAACTAAAATTCACTACAACTCATCAGACAATTAAAATTATTAGCAAAAATAGTTAAAACCATAAAAAAAACATGTTATCGTTACTGAAACTGAAATAATTAACTGAAAAGAAATAAAATATTTTTTTGAAGTACTACATAAAACAAAAACTATAGACATATTTAAAAATATATATATATTATAAAAAATAATGAATAATTAAATAAAAATAATAATTACAAAAACACAACACATTTACTAAAAATGAAATAACAGAAAAATTAAAAATAAAATTAATTAAAAACCTATAATAGTATATTATTGATAGTAAAATGACACTGATTCTAAGTTATGGTCTAGCTTCATTTGTGTACAGATGCCACGTGGTTTGATATTTTCTTATCTAATGCGGTGGCATTCATCCATTTTATGTTTTCTTGGCTTTTCAGGGCCATTGTATAGTGATATTCAAATTTCCATTTGTATACTTGCCTAGATATATTTAAATTAAACATGCATGGAAATACATAAAAAATATATAATAAATAATTGTATCTAATTTCATCATTCAGGCATATGCATCCAACTACAGTATAACCATGGCTTTGGAATACCAGACACGTATTGGATTATTAATATGGATTTAATATTATCTTGAACTTTTAAAAGGTAAACTAATATTGCATAATTTTATTGTATTTGCATATTTCATAAATTCTTTCGATTTGTCTTTTTTAGTGTTTAGACACTCACGTTGTGCCAATGTGCATTTATTCATAATATAAAGTGATGTTTAATAAATACATTTTTGGTATGTAAACACTTCAATGTTTTCAAATGCTATTTTCAAACTGAGAATGAAATTAAAGTGGATTAATTATAATAAATAAAAATTAGTGTAAAAAGTAAAAATTAAAGAGGCCAAAAATACAAACAATATACACACGCACACACACGGATACACAATTATGCATTGCATAGATGTGCTGTATTTATTCTGACACTATTATTCATGATTGGTATTGAACTGCAGCTTTTCTGGTCACTAAAAACTCTGTGCCTTTTACTCAGAATAAAATGATATGAACTATTCTAGTTTTACTTTCTTTATAATGCACTGCTTTTATGAACAGTTGTACAATATAGTACAAAGTTTGTAGATTTATGAACATTTTAAGTACATTTATACATGTATTTTGGAGGCTGTACGCATCCAGGAACAATGCTGTGAAAGAGGAGAAAAGCGGCTCTCATCACTCAAGACATCATGAAAGAGCACTGCTTTGTGAGCTCAGAATTCAGACCAACAGAAAAGAAACAAAGTACTCCACCTGCTGCCAGGAAACTGTAAAATGAAAAGAAGCTCTCTGTCATGTGTCTGTCTGCCTCCTGAATAGAAAGTGTCTGCTACAGAAGCAATGTCTTGATGACCTGATTCACGCTGAGGTTTGAACTTTTGTCAGAGTTTAAAGGACTCTTTTCTGATACTCATCTCTGAAGAAGAAATAAGGTATGGCTTTTATTTTTAAGGTTGCATGACACAGATTTAGGTTGACTTAGTTTAAAAGTGATTCAGAGTCTGTAAAAATAAAGAAACTGTAATGCATTTTAATTAAAGCAGTATAGCCAATTTTTTTTATTCAAAGTTATTTTGAAAATTGAATTCAGTTGAAATGGTTGAATTGGCTGATTTATTTATTTTTTTGTGCTTATACTGTATTTCAAAACAAGTTTGAAATAAAACACTTAATTTGTTGAGTTCAGTATCACTACTGTCCTTTTCCCCCCATTTGCTATTGTATTCTGTGAGAAAGCTAAAAGCTGAACTCTCAATCTTTGCACACATCACCACTTTATTTCCGGAGCATAGAACCAAATACAGTCATGTTTTTCTCGATTGTTGGTTAACCATAAAGTGTATTCATCATATGTCAGCATTTGCATTTTTGATTTTGATCATATTTGATGTGCATCATTTGGTATGCATTCCAAATGCAAATGCAATGCATGTGCTTGTGCTTTTTCTGTCTGTAATGTTAGCTTATGTTGAAAACCTTGCAAAGCATGAGACGCATCAGCTTCAACCATGCATCAGTAGATGGAGCTGTAACCAAAGAGCAAACGCAATTTTGTAGAGACTAAGCTTTGTGAATTTCTATATTTTATACACTTGCTCTATATATACATTTTCAGTAAAGCGAGAGAAAAAAGAAAGTAAAAAATTCAAATGATCCATTAATGCCGGTAACATATAGGGAATGCTATTACTTGCACAATACTTTAATTGTTAATGTTTTCAATTAACAACAGAGTCCAAACTATAAATATTATATAAGTTGTTTGCCATATTGTAATCATTGAGAATAAGGTGTGAGAGACTATGTTAAATGTTTGGGTCATATCTGATGTATAAAACTAATGAATTTTCATGAAAGCAGATACACACATTACATTAATATGTTAATTCATGTTAATCTTTTGATTTATCTATTGTACTATTACTTGAATAACAGACTTAATTATCGGCAATAGCAAACAATAAAAAATACAATAAATAAAAACCCTGTAACAACGATAAACTTCTACAGCAATGTACAGAGAGATTTGAGGTAAATTATTCAGTAATCTATTTACTGCAACTTTTTTTCTTTCTTTTCTACGGAGAACCAGGGTGCCTTTTATATAAATAGACCTATCACAGCTTAACCTTAATTTACTAAATAATGTGTAAAACTACTGCTATATTACATGATCATGGATGCAGCCTAGGCTATCTTAACGCGCTCACACGCTCTCTTGATCAAGACGCAACGCTGAAGAAACGCGCCTGAACGCGTCCTGTCTGAACAATGCGCTCGTCTCACATGTATGTTCTTTTGTTTTGCGCTCCTGGGGGAGCTGCTGTGAGACTCTTTCACCTGGAATCCTGCGGAACAAGGGCCAGGGAAGTCAGGCCTCGAACTAACTGCTGGGGTGATGTTTTCCGTCACCTGCAGATGGACACTGATGCGGAGGCGAGCAGTGATGTAGATGAAATCCTTCAGCAGATCGCGGAACTGGACAAATGGAGAGAGATATTTAACTCCAGCGGGTACGCGCACGCACGCAAGCTCCTCTGCTTCCCAGAGACCCTCCGTGTTTAACTCACCTGTTTTTACCTTTCAGGTTGGAATTACCACAGGGCTATAAAGTAAGTGTTAGTATTTATTTATTTATAGCGAAATGTTTTCCATTTGTAATTTAGGTAAAGGTACAAAAATAAAAGTACAAAAGCTGTCACTGAGACAGTGCCTTTTCAAAAGGTATGTGTTTGCACCTAAAGGGTCCATTGTGGTACTTAAAGCTACATATTAGTACTTAAAATGTACATATTTGAACCTATATTTACAAAAGTGTACCTTTATTTCTGAGTGTATAAAAGTATATTTGTTCAGTGGATATTCTACAAAGTGTGATTAATGACAAAATTTTCATTTTGGGGGTGGAGTAACCCATACTAGTAACTAGTATCAGTGTGTATAATTGATACTTCAGACCCTGTGCTCTCAGGTGGCCATATGTCATTTCTCCCATGACATGCAGTCAGCCAATCAGATGAGAGTATGCATGTGCCTGCGTGGCTGCAATCCTCTCACAAACTCAGTATCACAGACTGGAGGAGAGCTATGTGTTTGCTACCACTTTACCTCTATGGCAGTTCACTAGGCGTATCCACACAATGCCATGCGTGAGACCCAATTTACATGCAGTAGTAGAGTGCAGGTAAAGACCATCATGACGGATTATCAGGACCTTCTGCAAACCATCAAGAGTTTTCAGCACTCCAGACTGAGCTACATAGAGCTCCTTCAAGAGGAGGTGAAGAGAAACCAGAATGTGAGTTATCTACTGATGGCTCATTCATCTCAAACCTGGCATCTTCAGAAGATTAGAAATCTGCTATTTGAGGAGTTGCAATGAGAGGTTAGAAATATGAGTAAAGACGTAAATGTATAAATGATATTTATATGTTATGTTAGAAAATTTCACAGAAATATTAGATCTACTTTGGTAATCAAAAGTTGATTATCATTAAAGTTAGATTTTAAGCATTTTTTTATCTCATTATTTTAAATCTCATTATCTGTGTAGGCCTCACCTTCAAATGTGTAAATATTAATTGACACAAACAATGTGATATAACCTACACATACTTTAAACGTCCGGTCAAAAGTTTGGATTAATTAAGAGAAATTAAGTTTTTATTTATTATTTTATTTTATTTTTATTTAATTTAATTGGTCTCTTATGCTCACTTAAGCTACATTTATTTGATCAAAAATATAGTAAAAAAAAAAAGTAATTCAAATTAAGTAATTTAAAAATTTGATAATATTTTACAATTCAAAAGAACCAGTTTCTGTCTTTTATATATTTATATATGTTAAAATATATTTTAAATTGCACTTTATTCCCATGCTGGCAAAGAAGGTGTTCAAGAAACATTACTATTATTATTATTATCATCATCATCATCATCATCATCAGTGTTCAAGCTTTTTTCGCTGCTTAATATTTTTGTGCAAACTGGCAAGTTTGGGGTAAGATTTATTGATTGATTTATGAATGGATCAAAATGAAATGAATATTTTTTTCTCAACGTGGACACACAAAAATTGATCAAAAGTGGCAGTAATTTTCCCTCTCTTTTTTTTTAAAGGTAACATTTAAAAATATATTAAAATAGAAATCAATTCTTTTATATTTAACATTCTTTACTGCTATTAATATTTGTACTGTATTGCTGTCAAATAAATGCAACCTTGATGAGCATAAGAGAGTTTTTAGCATTATAATTTTTAATAATAAGTTTTGTTGTTTGGAAATAACAAAACAAACAAATAAATAAAAAAGACAAATAAACTATGAATCTATATGCGTTTGGTACATAGCCTAAAAAAATATGATATAATAAAAGGGGTATCATATCATTTTAAGGGTAAGACAAGGTAGAAGGCATATTGTAACAACTGCACATCCCTTTCTCTCTTGTATAGAGACCTAGTGAGAAGATCAGATCTGAAGAGGACAGTGATGACTCTTCCAGACCAGCCACCTCGACCTCAGCCCATCACATCGAGCAGTTCACAGCACCCTACTCTGTTCCTCGAACCCTCACGGTGTCTCCGAGTCTGGGTGGGCAGCCGGTGTCACCAGAGCTGGCGGTGGTGAGTCCGTCGTGGAACATGACCCTGTCACTTGACCCTCGCTCTCTTGCCTCCCATGTGTCTCACAACAGACTTGAGCTGTGTGTATATGTGTGCCCCGCAGACAAAAGACAGGATATGGACTCATCATTTATTTATTAGAACTTTAAGCAGTAGATCTGGTATTCTCGTATATTCATAACTACTGCTAATTCTACTAAATGGGTGAAAAATCCTCCAGAATATCATAGAGAAAACAGTTAAATATAATGATAAAATAAAACGACTGCAAACCTATATTTTGGGTGTGTTAGCTGGATCTGGGTGTTGATTTTTATTGTAAACAAATAAAAAATACCCTCCCCTCCATGATTTCCCACATGATTTTTATTATTATTTTGACATATTGCATTTTGCTTTGACACTCATACAGAGTTTAAGAAATATTTTATTTGGAAACACGTTCCATATATTCAACTATGAGTGGAAGAAATCGTTCTTCAAGTTTCGGGAGCCTTTCTCTGACATGGCATATGCTCTGGAGACTGAGAGGGTGGTGAGTATTACAAAACTTCTCATTAACAGCCATCGTTTATTGTTATAGTTTCAGGTATAAACTAATAAACTAGTGCTGTCAAAAGTGTTTGTTTACATAATAAATATGTGTGTATACTGTGTATGTGTATTATGTTTACATATATATAAACAAACATGTGCATGTATATATTTAAGAAAAAAATGCTATATTTAAATATTAAATATATTTATATACTACTTAATAAAATATATACATGTATATACATGTAAATATTTTCCAAATATACAGTATACTGAAGGTGTGTGTATTTATATATGCATAATAAGTATGCACAGTACACACACATATATTATAAAAACTTTATAATAATTGTGATTAATTGTTTGACAGCACTAATAAATATTAAACATGCAATTTTATTATCAAAATTACTTAATGAAAAGACAAATGTGCAACTTTCTTGTTTATGCAGATGTGAAGGCAATGAGTAAAATATATGCAATACATCATGAAATGAGATTTGCACTAATATACAGGGCCTTGCACATAGCATGAGGAGGAAAAAAAAATTGCTGTTGCTACAAATTAAATAAATTAATTCCTGTCACTTATTAATTAGTTAAAATTAGTTTAACGTTGCAGTAATTCATCCCCCTCATTTTAGATGAGTTAAATCATTGTCAACTGTGACATGTACAGGGCCCCTTACAAATTCATATTTTACATAAAATTTTAATAATGCATTAATTTATTTTTTGAAATGAATTACACAACCGTTATTATTTGCTTAAGCTTCATTGTACAGAAACTATAGTGGTTGTGACCTACTTATTCTTTGAAACGCTAAAAGAACAGGTCAGGAAAGGTTGACAGCAAAGCAACAATCACATGATGATTTATGGATGCTGTTTTTCTGAGTTTGCAAAGCCTATACTTTGAAGGTCAGAATCCATGTCATACACTGTATGTCATTATTATGTTTGTGTAGTCTGGAAATGGAGGCATAGCTCACTTGAAAATTTGTATTATTATACACTCACCCTTGTCATTTCAAAACCACACGGAGCAAGGACAATTGATGTTCTCATCTTGTTCTCAACTTTATGTTGATAGTCCACTTTAGATATTCTACTAACTATAAGTAACTTGGTAAATACATGTCAACTAATTCTCATTCATTTGTAACAACATGTCTACTAACATGGACTATCAGAATAAAATGTTAGCCTGGCATGTTGTAATAACTTATCTGAAAGTGAATTACCTTAAACTGAACAATTTTGACTTGTTATAGCGTTCTTATGATACTTAATCATTCTTAAAATGCCTGCTTAGAGGAACTGGAAAAATATATCCAGTAAAGTACTTCAGACGTGAGACAGTTGACCTTATGTTTGTTTGTGTTAATAAAGTTACTTCCCCTTTGCCAGAACTGCAAGTTATATAACTTATATATATATAAGGATTGCGTTACAAGCTTTAGTAGATCACTTCTCCTCCATCTTTTCCATGGAGAAGCCACGACTTCAGATTGATTAGCCTGATGCCATTGTCTGAACACTGCATCACTACCCGCCACCTCATTATTGCGTAATGAGATTGAAATGTTGTCCGTTTTCTTAACCACAGATCACTGGTATGTTTAAACTAAGGCAGCTGAGCAAATATGCTTCCCGTTATCCTCAGGAAGGTCATTAGCAGATTACACTGGCATTAGAAAACCATAAGAAAGCCAGATTTGTAGCAATAGCCAAAATACACTGAACTTCATTTGGGAAACTTTAAAGGAATAGTTCACCCAAAATTGAAAAGTCATAATTAACTCACCCTTGAGTTGTTCCAAATCTGTATGAATTTCTTTGTTCTGCCAAACACAAGTTATACGATGACCCAAAACAGCCTTGTTACAAACTTCCTTTAATCAATAACACCAATCAATGCACCCTCAGATTCCAGAATTTCAAATAGGCTAGTTGTATCACAGCCAAATATTGTCCTATCCAAACACATATAAATCAACGGAAATCTAAATTTCAATTTCCAAATAAAACAAAAAACAAAATCATGGTTTTGTGGTACAGGGTCATATATTAAGAATTAACAAGAAACTGATTCTAGGGAAATTTCTCTACCAAATGATTTCCACTAAAATAATACCAAAATGAATGTAAAATCTATCTTGCGTGGCTTGTGATTGCTTCATCAACCGAACACTAAGTGCTGGACTAAGGCATCTACTCTATTCTGTTAGTTTATTTTATTTGTGTTTCACCTCTGATACTTTAGAAAAGGCCAATGCGGATTGGAAAGGGGAATTTACATGACATTTCCCTGGACATAGGGTATAAAAAAAGATGGCTTGCTCCACTCATTCAAATACATTTTTCAAAGCTTCTGCCTAGAAACTTTGTTGAATTCCTGTAAGGCACATTTCAGCGGTTCTCTCTCTGTCCCACATGTACTGCATCACAGTAAAAAAAGAGAGATTTCCATAAGAGAACATTTCTCCCTAAAACAGAAATTTCCTGTAAGAGCAACGCTTCAGAACATCTTTTCAAAGAGGTCATTTTGTCAGTGTAACACCTCTCTTCACTATCAGGCCCTTCAGAAATCATCCTAATATGCTCATTTACTCAAGATGTACTCAAAATGTATTTCTTATTATAAATACTACTACTACTACTAAAAAAAACAGTTATATGTTAGATAATATTCAGTGATTTAAGTCTCTGATTTAATGAACGGCCTCTTTAAATACACACAACTTTCTAGCACACATGGTTTTAATTGTAGATTTTAGATATATCATATTCATATTTGTTTCATGGAAGTCTTGCATTCTGAAATGGCAATTACAGTTAAAGGAAATTGTCATATGATATTTGAGAGCCTAAACAGTGTTTCTCTTTGCTCTCTTGCAGGGAGGAGCCTGTGCTATTCAGATGGTGGTTCAGGCTTATATTATTAAATATTTGCTCTTCAACCGGCCCGTGAACTCAGAGTGCACAATGCAAAAGTGATTTTTTTTTTAATTGATTTATTTTTTTCCAAGTTTATATATTTGTATGTGGTATCATTTCAGATTTGCAGCCATAGTAACTTTTACATTGTTATCAGAATATTTATATTTGAGGTAGATGGGGTTAAGGGCATTGTAAAAATAAAAATAATAAGAATAATAAGAATGAATTAATAATAATGATAATATACATACAGTATACCGCAGTTGAAATCATCACTTGTGTCATTGAAATAAAGGTTTTTGAGGTTTCAGCTGAAATGAGAATGTTGTGGTGCAGCTCGGACAGACTCTTTCTCCCTTTGGTTCTCAGTTTGGTGACGGTAGGAGAGAAGGAGCAGAGGAAGGCGCTGGGAGCTGCTCTGTCTGACATCTTGTGGACAGCTGGTGAGGAGCAGACAGCCTCCGTCTGTTTGGTCACGTCAGAGCGCTGCTTCACCCCACACATGGACTACAAACTAGACAACTTCACAGAGAGGGTACATGCAGTACATGAGGACATGCTAAGATAAAGCTGAAATGGTGTAATCGTTTAATTTCTTTCTTTCTTTTTAATTCCACAGTTGCAGCTTTTCACCTTTAAAAAGAAAGATGATGTTAGATCATTTATATGTGAGCACATCCAATGTGTAGGTACTTTTAAAAACACAAATTCTATATTATTAGGAAAATATGTGCCATACAGTATATATTATATTACGTTGATATGTTATGTTATGTTATATTATAAGACTATGATTATTCTATTTGAAATGCCCTTTCTTTTTTTATAAAAAATAAATATCAAACTTGCATTTATGTTGGGTTAACTTTCACCTGAATGCGTGTAGTTTAAGGAAGAAGGAAGCCATGGAATCATACTGTTTCTGTATAGCCTCATCTTCTCCAGGACTATTGACAGGTAGGTCTACAGGTTGTCTTGAAAGAAAGCAGTACTTATATTCTGCATGGAAGCATTACATTGATCAAATGTGACAGTAAAGACATTTACACTGTTCCAAAAAAAAAAAAAAAAGGTTATTTATTTATTCTGATCACTAATACTCCCCATCTCTCAGCTTTAGTTTGTAAGTCATACATTTATAAGTTTAGTTTATACAGCTTGTTGATAAAAGAATATGGATATGCCATAAGAACCAATAAAGAGAATTGTAGTATTTTAAATGAATGAACTGAGGGACAGAATTACTGAATTAATTCTCTACATTTGTAGGATACGGGCAGACTTCGACTGTACCACCACTCATCTTTTGCATGTGAGCTTGGGGAACTTTGTTTGTCGACAGGTAAGGAAGGAACAGAATGTTTTTCGTGCATATGACATGTTGTGTTTAATTGTGCCAAATTATCTCTACATTCATTAGGCCTTATTAAACCTGCTCCTGACGGGCAGTGCGACCCCTCATGTCTTCAACGGTACATCACTAAACAATGAGCAAGACGAATCACTCGCCCAGCCTCTCCACGGGGTCTTGACTCGCAGTCATGTCGGATATCTGCTCTGGAACAGAGAACAAGTCCATTATGCACAGCTCCCACAGGTACAGGGGTTTGGTCTTTCTCTGTGTCACTCTCTCTGAATATTTCACATGAGGTCAAATGTAGGCAACAATGAGTAGAAAAAATCTTGATCCACCAGTTGTGATTCCTGAGATTGTCATACTGATTTGGAGAATCCCACTTGGCTTCTTAGCTTCTGTATCACTGCATTGTATTCTATTATATTTTGAACGGATCCATGTTAAATTGATCCGGTTTTCCTAAGGTGGGCAGTATGCTGAAAACCCCCAAGCTTCCTATCTGGGTGTGCAATATCAATGGCACCTACAGTGTTTTGTTCAGCCCAAACCGATCGCTGCTCTCTGACTGGAAGATGGAGCATCTTTTCCACCTTTACTTCTACAATGGCCAAGCAGCTCAGCTCAACACAACAGTGCTCACCATAGGTACAGCCATTAGCTTCTGCCCAAGCCTGTTAACAGGGTTATTAACGTGTGAACCAGACATTTCAAATGTATATATTGTATTGCTCTTTTGTATTTCAGATACACACTCCCATCACTGGGAGGCTGAAAATAATGATATTCAAGGAGACCCAGAAAAAAAGTTTCCATCTGTAGAGATGACCATTAGGACCAAGTGGGAGGGTGCTGTTATTGACTGGAATGGGATAGTGCCTTTTTTCTAAGTAGGTTTGAAGCAGGTCACCTGATCTGTAGTATACCTCTCCTGGCCTGCAATAAAGAATATTTCATAGACCATGGTTTTGATTTGGGCTTAATTTTTTATTTTCATTTTGGCTTGTGAAACTGTAATAACATTACCCTTCACAACTTGCCCATTTGACCATTCAAAAGTTAAAACCTTAAATATGTAACACATGGCCAAAAAAGTATTTTTCTAGATTTTTAGAAATACATTCAAATCTGGTTTGCACATGTCCCACAGATGTTTAAAGAAATAGTTCACCCCAAAATGAAAATGATGTCATCATTTACTCACCCTTCTAAATCTGTATGTATTTCTTTGTTCTGCCGAACACAAAGGAAGATATTAAGAAGAAAGTTTGTAACCAGGCTGTTTTGGGTCACTATTGACTTCCACTGTATTTTTTTCCCTACTATGGAAGTCAGTGGTGACCCAAAACAGCCTGGTTACAAACTTTCTTTAAAATATATTCCTTTATGTTTCGGCAGAACAAAGAAATTCATACAGATTTGGAATTACTCAAGGGTGAGTAAATGAGAATAGAATTCCTATTCCTTTAAGTTTATTCTGGTGCTATATCATTTAGCTGTTACTGTTTTTCTTCTTCTATTTAGATCCGAAATGGTTTCAAATTGCTAGTATCAAATCTCAAGACTTAATCACTCAAGTCTGCTCAAGTCATGATGGAAAAAGCTGATGTCTTAAGTTACAGGGTTTAATCAATTTAAGTCAAGATCGTTATTCAAAGCCATGCGGTCTTTGATTCCTATCTGGTATAAATCATGTATGTAGTATTTTATTTTTATATTTTAATTTAATTACTCCTGCGTTCCAGTATTGTTAATTAAACAAAGGTAAAGCATTACAATAAGGTTCAGTAAGTTAACTTTTTTACAACATTTATTAGTCTAGAGTTCTGTTAAATAACAATAGCACAATTGTTCATTCTGAATTTATTATATCATCGTAATTAACTGACTTTTTAAACTAAATACATTGAAGCATCACAAATATATGTAAGCATTTTCACTTACCAAGATTAATAAATACTGTAAAATTATTTTTCAGGGTTATTTCATTGTTACTTTGCATTAACTAATGTTATACATAGAGCAATGATGTAAAGTGTTACCTAAATAAGTTTATCTAATAAAAAATGACTTATTTTTATGTGATTAATTAATCACATGCAAAATAAAAGTTTTTGTTTACATAATATTATGTATGTGTGCATGTGTACTGTGTATATTTATTATGTATAAATACACATGCATGTATATATTTCAGAAAAATGTTATGTTTATGTATTAAATATATTTATTTATAATATAAATTATATGAATATAAATATAGACTTGTAAATTAACTGTAAATATTTTAAAAATATATACTGCATGTGTTTATATATACATGCAAACATTTATTTTTTATTTTGTATGTTATTAATCTGGACAGCACTACTTATTTTTGAACGTTCAGAGATAACTGTGATATTTAGTTTGTGAGAATGGGGGAAAAAAAGATGGTGAACCTATTTTTATAGTTATAGAATTTATAGAATTAAAAAAAAAATATCTTGTGAATTTAGTGAGTTATGTGCTACAGGGTGACTGAATGAAGATTGGTTATATACTAAGGTCTTAAGAATATTAATAACTTTATAAGTATTAGCATTTTATAATTGCTTAAGAATCTAACAGGTGTTCAATGTAGAAAATACGGATTACTGCTGATTTGTTCAAATTGTTTGAGGACCTAAGACAGAGCCTTGTGGCACTTCACTTCCATTTGACCTGAATATAAGAAAGCAAATAGTCAAAATGTGCTGTAAAGGTTCTTCTTTTATGTAGTTTATTATCAAAGGCTTAATTGACATAATAGGATATACACTTTTATGACAGAATTATAGAGCATTATAGAAAAGAAATAGAAAAAATATTATTTTATATATTGAGATACAGGTGTATAAATACAATATTACCAATAAGAACATATAAACTTAACGTGTCTTTCTAAAGAAGGTCGACCTTATCAGTTAACAATAGCATCTAACATTCTGAACATACGTATATTCCCTTTACAGATTTTCTCTTTTGGATGTGTAATAAAATGATACATAAATGGCTCTTTTTCAATACCTGTTGATATGTAATTTAAGAATGTCAAACAGATCTGTAATTTTATGTTATGCAACAGCATTTCAATATTATATTTAAGATGTATAACCTTGAACTATAAGACCTAGAACAAAAAAAACAAAACCAAAAAAAAAAATGCTTAAGTGCCGATGTCATGCTCAGTGGCTCTATTATGGAAGTCGAATCACAGTTTCTTTTACATTAATCTCTGCGCTAAGGCTTTGTAACAAAAGCTCTAACAGAATCTCACAGCATTTGAATGATAATGGGTATGTATTTGGGGATACTGTGGATTTAAAACACTGAAGCCATGAACATTAAACTGTACAACATGTTAGTAGATGGTATGAACAATCAACCCAACAATATAATAGAACATATTATACAATTGTTTTCCACACAAATAGAGGGATAGTAAAATTATAAAATTAACAGGACGTTCACGTCAGGCTCCTAACACAGTCAGTTCAAACTAAACTCTCATGCTTTGAGTCTATTTTACGAATGCCCACCTAATATTTCCTCCAGGTTAATGTCTTTCATCCAGTCATCATTGCCTGAACCTGATTTAAGCAGGGAGTCTATGAAATCTGAGTCTGCATTTATCCCTGGTACCGTGTTATCATCCTCTGGTAAGAAATCAAAGGTCAACCGTCCTGCCCGGTTGTTTTGATAAGTTGCTGGGCTTTGGCTCAGCTCTCCAAATGTGGTCGGACAACCCTGCTGTTCGGTGGATGACTGGGTCAGACAAGTCACCCCAGGTAGAGGGGGTATCCTAGGCTGACTGGCTTTGGGAGCAGAGCTTCTGATTGCAGGGTTGATGGGTAGCAGGCTAGAATGAGGTGCCACCTGGTTAGGTGGACAAATAGACCTCGGAGGAAAATGAATGTCACTTTGGGGCATCACTGTATTTGGGAGCCTTTTGACATCTAGTCCTGTTGGAGCTCCGCTCTGTTTGGCGCTGTTTGTCCAGTTCAAAGCAGTGTCCATCCTGCTGGTATTGATCATGTCACCCAATCTTTGCCCCAGCAGGGAATCTTGACTGATGCTCGTCCTCGCATGCTGAGTGCTCGATTGAAAAGTGGCACTCTGGTTGTTGGTCCCATGGAACTGAGGCTTGTTTTGCTGAAGCCCCATCCGGATCAGGCTGCTGGGTTGCGGTCGGAGCTGGTTTGCGCAAGCTTGAGCACCTGTAGGTCCTGAATTACGGTCTTGTCCAAGTGGAAACCTTCTCTCTCCTGAGGTGGCCACCATCTTGGTACCCTGTCCATTGGGCAGGTGGCATGACAAGGGTTGGATGTCACTTTGGTCTGACCCATTGCCTGCTGCATATGCATAAAAATGATCTGTGATGTAAAATACTGATTTACCAAACAGTAGTTAAGTCAAGATTTGGTGTCATATGACATAAATTCCATGTTTTGTTTTGCCTTTAGAATATTACAAGCTGTTTGTGCATATAAAAGATCAGTAAAGTCTCAAACCCACTTTGAGATATTCTTTCTAAAAGTTGAGACTCATCCAAAAAGCTCCTCCTGAAAAGCCTCACTGAAACACGCCGAACTTTTGATCTTATAATTAAATACATAATTTATGAAATTCATTAAATGTAGTTCAATCATGACAACTCTGAATAGTTTTAGTATGTTGATGGATTTATTATTTATTTGTTAATGTATTTCAGGGGTTCTCTTGGTCCACTTTACTGCAAAGTTTAGCTCCAACCCTAATCAAACCCACCTGGAGAACCTAATCAGGGCCTTTAGGATTACTAGATAGTTACTGGCAAGGCAGTTTGATCAAGGATGGAGCTACACTCTGCAGAAAACAGAACACTAAGGGTCAAAGTTGAGAACCCCTGATGTATTTTGTCTTGGCAGACTAGATCTGCTGGGTTTCCTGCTGCTTCTAAGACAGTATGGACTTGCTGTCTTAGAGTTTTAGAGGAATTGTGAAGCAATCTGCAGAAAGAGCTTATGGTGAACATTGCAACAGCCTATTTAAATGTTAAGCAAGAAATCTCACTGGCTGCAATAGAATCAGCAGAGGCCAATCAGCATGTGTAGTAAATGATGTGAATGAACAGATTGCATGTGAAGGTCCTATCAGTCTGTGCCATCTAGAGTTTCAGGACTGAACTAGATATTATATTTCCATATTATAGGATACTGGAAATACATTCCCTACCTGTGTATAGGCTTGGCTGTTGAGCTCCAACTCCATTGCGTGGTTGTTTGTAGTCTGGTGGCGGCCGTGTTAGATGACGACTGAACTGATCCTGTGTGCTCAGTTTCTCCTGAAACATTTACAGAAAAATCCCATTGTTTAGTAGTTTAGGAATAAAAGTTGCATAGATTGCAACTAGCCAAAATCAGAGTGATAAATCACAGGGGTGATCTACCTATCTTAGCAGGGTCCAGTAGTAACCTACTTTGTATAATCTGTATAATCACACAATGCTAAATCAACAGTGGAAGAGATTTAATAGAGTTTTGTGGCCATAACTTTAAGGTGTGCGCCCGTACAGACATTGCCTTTATTGCACAATAAAGTCACCCTGAGTAAAATGTGTGACACTTAAAGGGTTAGTTCACCCAAAAATGAGAGTTCTGTCATTAGTTACTCACCCTCATGTCGTTCCAAACCCATAAGACCTTCGTTCATCTTCGGTACACAAATTAAAATATTTTTGATGAAATCAGAGAGACAGCTGACCTTCCATAGACACAACTGAAATGATCCCAGATTCAGAAACGTAGTAAAAACACCGGTAGAACAGTTCATGTGATATCAGTGGCTCAACTTCAGTTTTGTGACACTAGGAGAATACTTTTTTGTCCAAATTTACTCAAACTGTCTTCTCCCCTGACTTACATCTTCTGCCATTTTAGAGAGTATCACACCACATGCGTACGCTTTCTACTAGGCGTAAACAACTGCAGATTATGTAGCGTTGCAAAACTGCAGTTGAGCCACTGATGTCACATGGACTGTTTTACCACATTTCTGGATCTGGGATCATTTCAGTTGTATTGCTGTCTATGGCTGTCTGATTTCATCAAAAATATTTGAATTTGTGTTCTGAAGATGAACGAAGGTCTTATGGGTTTGGAATGACATGAGGGTGAGTAATTAATGATACAATTTTTCATTTTGGGGTGAACTTACCATTTAAGAAGATTAAAGCTAATTCTCTTTCTGTCTTTTAGAAAACATTTATAAAACCACTGTATTTAGGTGTAAATGCGGCAGCACTCACTGTATCAGGGATGTTGAGCTGCGGTTGAACCAGAGGCCTTTGAAGGTTCTGGTCCTGGCCTGGGTTCTTCTGCTGAGAGCTGAGAACCGGAGGCCTCTGCTGTTGGGTCTGGACTGTTACATCTACAGGACGGCCATTCGCTGGTAAACGAGGTCCCTGCGAAATTCCCTGCAAATGGAAATCATGTTATTATTATAGCTCGCATTTAAATGGCACATCAATAAATGTCACAACAGCCACTGAATTACATCCCGCTGTGATTGAACAATCAGTCCACTAGAGGGCAAGCTTTGTTTACAGTCAGTCTGATGTTACACAGTCCCTGTGCACATGTGACTTCCTGTGTGTGGTGATAGGGATTTTCCATAGCCTTTCCCACACTGTTCTATCACTTAGAGAAAACACATCCATGGCTATATTCATAATGGGGACGTAATAGTACCTAAGGGAGAACAAATTAGGCAGAAATTCTCAAAACATCCTGTCATTTTAATATGCCTGCAGTGACACATGCACTGTAAAGAAATGCTTGCTCTAATATTATTCAGAAAGCACTGTCTTACAGACTGTTGTTTAATCACTTACAGTTTTCTGTTTTAAATCATTTTGATTTTACGTGCATTTATTAGAAACCCTAGTCAATGAGGCTCTCAGGACTTTTTAGCGTACAGTAGTGAGGGTTTTACTGTGTGACTGATAGCCCTGCTACACTCTTATAAAACTGATCCTATGGGGCGCAACCCAATTGCTGCCAGCAAAGGACAGATTTATTCAGCCACAGGGCAGAGGCACGCAATAACAGATAATCTCATAGGCCTATTTATCCCGTTTTTTGCAGTTTTACTGAAATGCACTCTTATTCAGGCTGTGATATTTCATGTTAGTTGCTCCTTTAAAACACTGATTACATGGCTGTACGCTGCTATTTTAGCCATAAAGAACTTAACTCACCTGGCAGTCCAGCACAATTATCATTAATAATGAAAAGAGACATAGTTAATGGTTTCAAGTTGGTCACCTGCTAACTATTCACTTTAAATCAAAGTATGTTTACATTTTATTTTAAGATGTCCTTGAGATAGTGTAATTATACATTCAAAATATTAATGAAATATTAATGAACTACATGTACTTACTCTATGGTTAGGGTTAGTCTTAGGGTTAATTGCATGAAATTATTCATGATTTATTGTTAATACAATAATAAATACATGTAATAAGGACACCTTAAAATAAAGTTAACAAAGTTATACTGTTTTATGTAACCGAGTCTCAATGCAGTAATTCAAACACACATGCACTTCCATATACCCTAATATGAAAAAAAAGAAAAAACATCAAAAGAGCAATTATAGTTACTTCATGCTCAAAATGAGCCTAAAATCAAAATATAAGACCTAATTAGACATAGTAAAGATCCAATGCCTACTAATTTTATTTGGGTCTATTATATGAGTAAAATGGCCCAAAATCTGCCCAAGCAGTTTACTTGAAACAGCTGAGTATTCTCCAAAACAGAGTGCAAACATGAAATAAAAAAGAATGTCAAAAACTCCTCTGTGGGGAGGTGTTATCTTTCGTTAAACATCTTAATTTTGCCAATTTTCTGTAACCATTAAACAGTAGTTCACCTCAGAATTTATTGCTCATCATAACATTCCAAAATAGCATTTCTTTAGTGTAAAGAGAAGAGCACAGAGCTAGTAAAGCCAAGGTCATGGGAATACATTCATGTAAATGCAATGCAACTTGCTTTGAATGAAATGTAAAATGAATTCCAAACCTGTACTCTGCTCCATGAAAGTCAAGACAAGATGCTTAATTCAAATCCCAAAAATATGATAGAAATATCAGACCAAACTACTTGTGTACTATATGCCTCTCAAAGGCCTGCACTATGTTTGAGTGGAGCACAGACTGAAATTTTAGTCATTTGTTGCTGAAAACCCACCATAGGTCTCATTCATGCTCACATATATGCAAATATGTTACGAAATATATAGCATCAGTAATATGGACTATATTTAAGGTTCTTCTTTGCTGGTCATTGCATGGAATCATGGTCAGTTCTGAATGTATGGACAAAGAGCAGCTGGACATTCTCCTTCATATTCTACGGAAGAAAGTCATAAGGATTGGAATGAAACAAAGCTAATCAAATGATGACAGAATTTTCTAAAAATAAGGCCTATGTCAAGGACATTTTTCTGTTTCTGCATAACATGTGAAAATCATATTTATTCCAAGTTGCTCTGGTAGGAACGCAAGAGTTTTACACAATATAATAAATTATAACGAGCCTCTAAGAAAAAGACCTTTGCTCTGAACCAAAAGTTAAATGTAATAATTCCATGTCAAACAGCTTTAGTAAAGTGAAGTACTTCTAAACAAGCCTGAACCTGAGAAATGTCTCGCGCGCCCTGATCTCGCATGAGCATCAAATCTTGCAAAACAGCAGAGGCTGTAGGCTTCTGTCCTTAGCAAACTCTGTTTGAGAACATGTCAGGCTGGATGGCCAAACACACACTGTGTATACAGTGTCAATCACAGTGTTGACACGAAACATTTCCCAGGGCAAAAAGGATTTGACTGAAACCCCACTGCGTTACGCGAGGCTATTAATTTGAGAACAGATGTCTTTAGGAGAGAAACTCCCTCTAAAGCCCCACTCGAGAGGTCCAGAAAGGAAAACACTCAAAGAACTGCTCTGTCATGAGAGGAATTCCACAGTCGAACCACAGAGAAACAGCAATGCGAGAGCATGTAACACACAAACCGTATCTCTAGAAAGTGTTCTCTTAGTGGAGCTCTAGATGCCTTGTTCCCTGATGGATCAGCTCTGGGACGTCTGATAATTAATGAGAGGGCGAGTGAGCTCTGTCCGGTCCGCTGATAAGCTCTTTTCACCATGCAAAGATGAATCTCTTCCTGAGACTATTGCTGTTTAAAATAGGAATGTGAAAATAAGAAAATACTTTTGAAGAGGACAGGAAGGTGGTTACAAATGTGGCATTGTAAATGGCTGACAAGGTGTTGATATTCAGTTGCTAATGTGCTCTATAGTTTTTTTTTTTTTTTTTTTGCAAGTCGTAAGTCAGACTCCTTTTAAAAAATTGCACATTGGGCAATCGTTACCAGATCATCTAAATGAAGCATCTAAATAAAATCTAATCATTGTGTACATTATAAGGGTGAGCAGTGACAAAACAAAGGGAGGCATAATAAAGAAAAGAAAAGAAAAAAAAAAACTAGTAATATGTACATATTAAAAAACCTAGTCATACTGTGCACATTCTTAGAAATTCTCTCTCTGTATGCATGTTAATATCAGGGTTATTATTATAATCAATTAAATCTTAAACTGAAATCATAGAAATGTTGAAGTATTTAAAAAATAAACAAATAAAAAATATATATTTTATAAGAAAGATATAACGACATGAATAAGTATAGATATGACAAAAACACCCAACAAAAGTACTAAAATTAAAATGAACACTGAAACAAAAACAAAAAAATCCACCAATTCAAAATGTCTAAAACTATTCAATGATACTAAAATTACATTGGTATAATAGTTATAATAATACGTTTACATTTATTTTCCAATTTGGCAAATACTTTAATCACATTTTTTTGAGAATTGCACCATTTTACAGTCTGAACTAACCTTGCTTTTTCATAAAAAGGTCAAATAACATGATATTTTAAGAGACATATGCAGAGGCGGACAAAGTACACAAATCCATTACTTGAGTGAAAGTATAGATACTACTGGTCAAATATTACTCCATTACAAGTAAGCTGTCAACAAAAATTATTACTTAAGTGAAAGTATAGAAGTATTTTCTTTTAAAAGTACTTAAGTATTATGAGTAAATTCCGGTCTCCTTATTGTTGCATTGTTTTATGTTTTACTTGCAATACAGTACCTCATGCCTCTGAAGCAATCTCCTGAATACACTGACTAGTTTGTAATATCTGTGTAATAAAGAGCTTTTATGAATGTTAAAAAACAATAGAAACCAAACAACTGAACATATTTTTGAAAAAAAAAATGACTTTGGGACGGTCATAATCAAATTCTTATGAGTAAAATATCTCAGAATTATATTTCCACTGTTATTCAAAAAATTGAGCACTCCAGGGTGATTATGAAAATAAAATTATTCAGCCCTGGCTTCCTGTTTCATAGAAATATAAATAGGAGGGAAAGCAAGAACAAAATTCCCTATTGATCTTCATAGATCAGTGAAGTGACTTTAATATTCCTACCCACTATCACAAAACAGCATGGTAGTGTTCTTACACAGCTGTAGCTGTGTGTACACACATCAAAGTGTATTCATTCATCCACATTTCAATCAAGTGTACAGTGAAATTTCTTTAATCAGAAGAAAAAACTAATAAAAACAAATAATCCAACCTGTAACTCAACTACACAACCACAGCTAGGCCTATATAACTGCCCAACAGGAACATTTTGTTTGGAAAACAATGATACTGTCTCTTACAGGTCACCGATAGGCTGTCTATCACCTGTAAATCACATTTAGAGAAAAAATAAATAAATCACCCACAGTCTTTAAAGCTTCTACATAGAAACCACTTTCTACTTTGAGGACCTTGGTAGCAATATAGTGGAGTGAAAAGTACGATTTTTGTTTTTCAAATGTAGTGAAGTTAAAGTCATAGGTTTCCAGAAAAAAATAAAACTCAAGTAAAGTACAGACACTCAAAAAGTGTACTTAAGTACAATACTCAAGTAAATGTACTTCACTACTGTCTGCCTCTGGACAAACGGCACTGAACTTTACACACAGTCAAGCTCTTATATGGAGAATTTCCCTTTTTTCATGTTGGTCACACCACATGACCTTTGGCAGACAAAATTGGTTCTAACTGTGAAGAAAAAATAATGATTATGACAAACTGCATAACATTCTCATTTATCATGATTTTTTTCTTCATTGTAATATCATACAGTTGTACCACCCTGACATTTTTGACTCTATATCCCCTGAAAATAAGCTAAATGAATTTTAATTCAGAAATGAACATATGAGTAATAGAAGAGGCTCCGTCAATGTGTGTATGAATTGCGTATTTCATTTGTTTTTAAATTCATTTATTGGCCCATTATTGACCATTAAAGTATGAGTGGTGCTTGCGAAGGCTCATAAAGGACAAATGCCACATATTTGAACAATGTAAAGCCTCATCACATTCCACACATGCTATCATGGTTAAAGTTTGGGTCATACTGTTGCAAAATTCTCTGGTGGTGACGAAAGTCCACGGAAAAAAGATGTTATTCACTTCTGTTCAGGTCTATTCATTACGCCTGAAGTCGCTCCACCAGGCGATACCGTGAGAAATTCAGACCATTCTCATAAGTTGTGACCACAAAGCCAGATTGTGTTCACATTTGAGTGAAATCGGCTGCCTCAGTCAAACTCTTTGTTATGTGGGGGAGCTAAAGCCTCGTTAGTGTGGCCGTCTCTGTAATCCACTCTTTGTGATCCTGATGTGTCATAAAGCTGTTTTCCATCTCTCTTTCCCTCCTCGTTCTTCACCAGTGCATCGTTAAATGAATACCACATGTGTCCGCCGAGTCCATAAAGGAGAGATGTGATTTAGGCTCCCATTCCACCAGCATTACAAGCAGTTGACAGGACTCCAGGCCCGGGCCCCGCTGCTCTCTCACAGCACTTCCTGCCGACTGGAGGCAGGGCGCCCTCCCCCGGGAGCAGCCCGGCATCTGGACTTGGCCCCAGATCGTTTTCCCAGGAAACATGCGCTCTTCGTAGCGTGGCTACAACAGCCTGGCACTCTCCACCAACCCCCACAAACCAACTCATTCCCACTCACAGTAATGAAGAGCTTCAGCACAGAACACAAGCCTGAGCCTCAAACTCTCTTTTCTCTTCCCTATACAGCATATACCCAACAGCTAAATTAACAAGTACCTTACTCACTATTAATTAGCAGCAAATTAGGAATTCATTGAGGAAAAAGTCGTAGTTAGCGGATAAGTGTTCCCTACTCTAAAGTGTTACTAAGTATTTCATGCTCAACATTTGGTAATAATATAGCATAAGACATGTTTGTGGGCCAGTCATTTTTGACCAGGAAAAGAAAGGGAACAAATTGGAGGGATAAAAAAGTACAAAAAGTATCAACATTTTGGTAACACTTTATAATAGGGAACACTTTTTCACTATTAACTAGGATTGTGCGATATTGACAAAAAACAATATCTCGATATTTTCTTGGATGTCATCGATAACGATAATTATATATTATGTAGCATATTTTGCTGAGTGTGTTATTATTGTGCTGATATCTTGAGGACTACCAAAGACAGCTGACTCCAAAGATTTTCGATATTCTTCATATTCAGTGTTGAGGTCAGTTCACACTGATAAAAAATGATCCTTTTCAATAAGTTTAAATTGATTTTTACCTTTTATGGGCATTTTAGGCATTTTTCCTAAAAGTCTGCATTATTTTTTTAAGTCACACAGCTGCATCTGAAGTGGCATGATGTATTATTTAGTGCAGAACATTTATCCTGCAGTTACAAATGCATTTCGATAATGTTTTGATATATAAAAAAAAAAAAAAACATTAAACACTGTTATTTGAAATGATTAAAATAATAATAAGGAATTTTAAATGCGAAATTAAAACCGCCAGTAGGAGGCAGCATGTCACTGTGAGTCATTGCGATTGAACAGAATCATTTAAATGGTTGATTCTTTCAGGAATTAAACACTGTGTTCCTCAAAGATGCAAAACAGTGCTGTGGCTGTGTTTGGAATTATTTTTGTTGAAATAAACGGCACTCTTTGTGTTGATACTGATTAACTATATATAATTATTTAAATATCTATTTTTTTGTCCCCATATCTGAATTATATGATCATTCTAAATGCATTTTAATAGACTGAATCATGCAGTGAAAGAACACACTCTAAATACGCACACAAACTAGTCTAGACTTTACGTAATGTGCGTGCGCTCTGTAGGGGTGTTTTGGGTATTTTGAATGTTATTTTGCAAAATACTTGATAATGTCAAACCGCATATCGCTAAAAATACAATTAGGATATTATTGCAGATGATATATATTGCACACCCCTACTTTTAACTACGACTTTTTCCTAAAATTCCTAATTTGCTGTGTATGAATAGTTAATAATAGCAGTACTCGTCAAGTTTAGGTATTGGGTAGTATTAGGGATGTAGAATATGACATTAATATATGCTTAATTACTACTAATAAATGGCTAATATTCTAGTAATATGCATGCTAATAAGAAAGTAGTTAAAATAAAGTGTTACCAAAATTTTTGTTGAGCATAGTCAGTCAGTTTTAGTCCAGTGCTATAACACCTGCATTTTCCAGAAAGGGAAAATTCTTTCTGTCCGAAATGACCAGAACACAGCATGAGATTCAAAATCTTGGCAGTTTTAAAGGAAATATGCTGTAAAAAAAAAAAAAACCCACCAATTTCAAATAATACAAAAAATGTTTTGTTGCTGCCTTAAAACTTGATTTGTACAAGTCATTCCAACTCAAATTACACTGAACCCACTTAAATCAAGCTGAGTTTCATATTATAAAAAGGTTTTTTTTTCTCCCCTTCATTGAAGTCAGCTGTGAGTAGAGTCTCCTGTAGGGAGCGCTCTTTGTGTGATGCACAGCATTGCTGCCTATGTAAGGAGTGTTTTAATTCAGGCACTTCCATTACTGTCTAATGCATTTATAGTTGGTTGCTATGTAGGCAGCGAGTATCTAGGCAGTTCACTAGGTTTTAGAGCACAGCTACAGTCTCACTTCAGAGCCAGAAATACTTGAATTGCTTCTCCAGATACTGACTAGTCAGTGTAACAGCACTTTAATCAGAAAGTATCAGACGCTGCTTGAAGTTTTTGGGGCACGCAGGCCTCTCAATGTGATATATTACACTTGTCTGAGGGTTTTTTTTTAATCTCAGGTAGTGCAAGCAGTACATTTTTTTCTCCACATGCAATAAAATAGATTTCCACTCAACAGTCTGTGATATGGCAGATACCCGGTTTGCCATACTTTAGGCTGACGACTGATCAGCAGGCTGTGAGAACAAAGAAACAAGAAACAGACTCCACACAATCTGGTCTCTTTACGTGCATTTTGTGCAATGCACCCAGTGGGAGAAAATTCAGCTTGAACAAAAGTTCTTGAGGGCTCCGGTGGGATCACGGCACCATTTTGGAACCTTTATTTCCATGGCATTACTAATTCAGTTCACTGTGGGAAGACTGTCCATTGCCTATTTTTCTCCCTGTTGGAACAGACATTCTGGCTTCGTTTCCACTAGCGCAGCATATTTAACCCCATCAATGCTGAATTATCTCTACAATCTACCATGTCAAATGTATCATGCATTTTCATTAAGCTTTAGTTTGAATATATTAATTATGAAACCAATTTTCTTGGAGAATTCAGTGGTGGTCAGTACCTGCACAACTCATAGTTGTACAACTTTCCTTTTAGAAATATTTCCTAGTTGCAAGGTGGTGTATATAACACTTTAGTAAGGGACCAGTTCTCACTATTAACTAGTATCTTATTAGCCTATTATTAACATATTTGCTGTTTTTTAGTACTTATAAAGCACATATTCTGCATATTTTACATCCCTAATCCTACCCAATACCTAAACTTAACTACCTTTCTATTAATAAGCAGCAAATTAGGAGTTCATAGAGGCAAAGCTTGCAGTTAAGGGTTTGTTAATCCCGAGAACTGGACCTTAAAGCTTAGATGTAGCATGCTAATTCTGTAGCTTGTATTTAGAAAAAGTAGTATAGTTTAGCATACTATTAAATATATACACTTTTTAATATTCGAAGTAGACAACAATTGCAGACTAAAGAATCAAGTTCACTTCTTTTTCACAAGGAGATACTTGGTGATACAGTAGCTGTCAGTTGTTAGTTGTTAGCTAAGTTAGCTACACTTTTTGATTAGCTTCCCCAACAATGTGAAGGTGTCTGGAGTTCTGATATGCAACAAACAGCTGAGAATATTGAACTAATTGTAAAGCAAACATGCATACAGTTTTAGGTCCACTAAAAAAAAAGATCTTAAAGAACCCTAACTTTCCCATTAACAGCTGTATGTTCATGTGACTGACCTACATCTTTGTGTCAAAATCAAGCATGTCTTTCCATGCTGGAGAGCCTAAAGTCGACTCCTCTTGTGTGGTTCTCGAGTCAAGAGATACTGTTTGTATGAAACCCAAAAGGGGGATGTTCTAAAGCTCTCAAATCATAACAAATCAGTGGTTCAACCTCCGGCACTGGGCTAAGCAGATTACTGTCATTTTCCACAACTTGTCCCTTGCAGCTAACAACCTCCAATTAGCAAATCCCGCTGTGCGCATCTATGCCCTGACGGCGAGCGACTGTGACAGGCGAAGAAATTAGAAGTTTCGCATGTTAATCCACCATGCTCTAGCAAGTCGAAGCTACCGTCGAATTGCTTTGAGGGGATATACAAATTCAAGGCACCTCACACCCGTCCAGACACAAACAACAATTGTGAAAAACAAAAGGAAAAACAGGCCTACAGCAAAGCGCAGCACCGTTGAGTTTAAAGCAGTTGGCATACTGCTAACGGCTAACACAACAGGCTGACAGATGGAGTAAGAAAAGCAGGGTGTGTGGTTTTGACACTACGACTCCATTGTGTCAAGAACAACCTGCTCTGCACAGCAGAAGTGTTAAATGGAAAATGTAGCAAAGCTAATTATTGGACTCAAGACTTGACATACAATTCTACAAAATGCAGTTAAAATACAAAATCAAAAACCTGTGAATCATGCATTAAATCTATTAATCTACCTAAACGTTCACACCCCTAACTAACTCTGCATACTCAAATTTCTGCACAAAATCAAACATTTTTACATTTAAATCTGCTTTAATTTTCATTTTGAATTTGGCCATTCACCACAAATAAAAACAAATCTAATATTCTCTGTGGACTCTCAGGCAAAAGCACATCTGTATGGATCATCATACTGTATGTTAGCTAAGAGTGTCAAGTGGTTGTCATCAGGTTGAGCATCTGGTGGTGTTTCTGTTGTGAAAAAAAAAAATTGTGAGAAGCCGTTGTTACTGAAAGAGGCCCACTGTGTGACATTAACTGTCTTTTGTGTTCGACTGCAATGTAAAAGCTTCTACTGATTTGTCTTAGAAAAAGCAATCAAAAGGAGGAGAAAAGGAAAAAAAAGGATGGTTTTCCACACTAGGAATTTGTGCTCTGCATTTAACCCATCCAAGTGCACACACACAGCAATGAGAAGTGAACAACCACGCACACACACACCCGGAGCAGTGGGCAGCCAGTGCTGCGGCGCCCGGGGAGCAGTTGGGGGAACGGTGCCTTGCTCAAGGGTCTCACCTCAGTCGTGGTATTGAAGGTGGAGAGGGCACTGGTTATTCACTCCCCCCACCTATAATCCCTGCCGGACCTGGGACTCGAACCCACAACCTTTGGGTTACAAGTCCAACTCCCTATCCATTGAATCGTTGAATGAAGTCACTATTTTGTTTTCTTTGTACACAAAAAAGTATTCTCGTAGCTTCATAAAATTAGTTTGAACCACTGATGTCACATGGACTATTTTAATGATGTCCTTACTACGTTTCTTTACCTTGACTGTGGTAGTTCCCTTGCTGTCTATAGAGGACAGAAATCTGTCAGATTTCATAAAAATATCTTAATTTGTGTTCCGGTGAATAGAGGACACAATTCAAGTGTTTGATTTCAGTGGTAATGGCCATACAATGAATTATCAATGTTTCTTCTGCATTTGATTCAGGACTGTAAAGCTACTGTGAAAAAGCTGTCAGTTGCATGCATGCATGCAAAATGCATGCATCAGCAGGATTTGTAAATCAATGCATTGAGGAAACAAATAAATTATTACACCCCTAATGATTAGGGAGTGCGACCCATTGTCTTAGGGCTTTTACCCAAGATCACATCATACAGTTTGGCAAGCAGCAACTGTTAAAAGGACCATAAACACATTGTCTTACCTGTCTCTGCTGTGCCATTTTGAAACTGATTCCAGCACCATGTTGGTTGAGTGGAGGCCTTTGACCAAGAGGCTTTGTTTGTAGGCAGGTGGAGGGCTGCATTGGTAGCTGGCAGTTCTGAAAGTGCATGGCCTGGCCTGCTGTAGATTGCTGCTGTTGCATGGTTGTTTTGTTTTGTGGAGCAGCCATGATGGGCCTTTGTTGGCTCATGGTGGATGATGGTGCTTTAGGGCTGAAATGCAGCAGGGGCTTAGTGCTGAGAACCTTCGTGTCCATGTGATGGGATGGGTTGAATTCATTGGGTTTGAGAAAGCAGTTGGACATGCCTTTGGCCTGAGCAGAACTCTGAACGTTGAGTCTCTGCTGAGAAAGGGAAGCATTACCTGGAAGAGTCTCCTGACTGAAAGAGCCAGGAGTCTGGTGGACACCTAAGGTGGCAGACCAGTTCCTAACCCCTCCTGATTGACTCTGCTGGTGGTTGTGAAGCATAGAGTTAGGCTGTTGTTGGTTTGCGGCCATTTGCTTTAGCTGCTCAGCATGCGACATCTCAGGCCATGATGGAAGACCTCGAGAGGGACCGCCAGTTGCTACCTGAACATGGTGTCCTGAAGTGATAGGTGAGGTGGATAAACTTGTGTTGGCCATGGAGAAGGAAGGTCCGGCAGATGCTGGTCTTAGCTGTGGAGAGCATCCAGTGGCCTGGCTAAAATCTGGTGAGTACTCTGTCTTAATCGGCTTATCCAGGTGAATACAAGGAGGAGCCGCACCAGCTGAACTGGGTCGTCCAAGATCCAGGCCGAAGTCATCATCTTGCTTTAGCATTTTCTCCAGCTCTAGATCATTGAGTGATGGCACAGTCTTGGTGAGCTCATCGAACAAATCCTGGAGCTCTGGGTCAATCTGTCCACTTACTTCATCTTTGAAATCAAACGTCAATGTGGAGGTATCTGTGGACGACTGGCCACAGGTCTGAACTTCAATTGGTTCCTTCTTCATATCCCTTAGAGTGATATTGAACAAATCACTACTGACTCCGTGAGGCATCATGAAGGTGTCCTTTCTTCGAAGGATGTTGCCCTGGGTGACATCGCCAACCAATCGTTGAGTATGCCCTGAAGCCAAAGCACAGGAACCAGATCGAAAAGAGCTGGGCTCCATGCGGAGGCGCTTGAAGTCGGACCCTGACGCCCCACAGGAGAGGCCATTCTGCTTGGATGTATATCCAGGAGTCTGCGCTTCAATCTTTCTCCTCAGTCCCTGCTGAAAATGCAAAGAATGTAAAGTTAGTGAGGTATTTTATTGATCTCAACTTGTGTCAAGTCAGGTGAAATGTCTAAACATACTGTTTGATTGACAATTACTAGGGGATACTGCTCTACAGATTTGATCAAAAAAATTCTTCAAAAGCCTTACGCTAGCTTTCTACAGCCAACATGAACTAATGTTCTGCCCAACTGGGACACAAGGGCACATAATATAACGAGACCATCTCTAATTAATGAACTCTTATTAAAATACCCTTTGATGTTTCAAACCAATTAAAACTATGATGGGAGTTCTAAATATTAGTGTATATAAATGTGGGTAAATTATCTCTATGAAAAGTGATATGGTTTTAGCAATTTACTGTAGAGACTCTTTACCCTTGTTCAGATGTCCATTTTTGAATTTCAAAAGAGACTTTGTTAGATTTAATTTAGAAAGTTTTCCCACATGGCCCTAATAGGGGAATGTCTGCAGATATAGGTTAAACTCTTACTGACTAAGAATGCATGTGCTAGACATTTGGTTTCATTTTCTAATAATTCCATGCAAGTTGTGCACACTGAGTTCTCATGCATTTTTTTTTTTTTTTGTCAGATTCACAACAGGTGCTAACATGCATAAATTTATTCAAATCTAGGTTCATTTTAAATTAAGGAGCTCATTTCCACAGTTAGTTATTACCATAATACATGCACAAACCATCTTCTGTACAACCATTCATCACTCTCTGCAGGCACATTGCTCTCTAAAGATGTGATTTTGCATTGAGAACATGCATAGCAAGATCTTTGAGTAAAGGCAAGACTTAAAACCAGCTGAAACACAATAAACAGCTTTTTTTGAAGCCTAGACAACATGTGATCCGCTATATTTTTATCCAGCACCTGTCACAGCTTTGATCTTTTTTATTATTTGGAAAGACCTATTTTGGGGTCACTTAGTTTTTCTGTTATTTCTGCATATGCATTTTTTTCTTAACACAACCCATGTTTTTAATGCTACCATTGGTTATTTCTCTTCTTAACTAATTTTACATTCTGCAAGCTTATTGATAAATCAATTTCTGTGTGAAAACTTTCACACAGGTTTTATGCACAAATACATACACTGCTACAGTTAATGAGACCCAATCTTAATTATATTATAAATATCCCTCCATCTTCACTAATCCACCTGTTTTACTAGCAGCAGGCCTGGGCTCTCTAAAAACATTTGCTGAAAAAAAAAAAATATTCCAAAAACTATTGTCTCAAAACCTGGTATTAACTGTGTGGATAAATTTAGCCATTAGATTGATGTTGTTAGACAAAAGAAGGCTTTATCTGTGTCCCTCATTTGCATGAATTACATTTCCCACTGTTGGCTTGCTGTAAAGATAGCAACATTTTCCCTTTGTTCCTCAAGTCTTAATTTATGTAAATTGGGCTCGAACAATGACTCATAAGTAACATTTAAGTAGCTGCATAGAGGCAAATGTAGACCAATACTTGCGTAAGGAATAACTTTTATTTTAAAGGTACACTATTAGAGTTAAAAATGTTTTATCGGGTAAATTAAAAATGAGCTTGACTAAATTAACTGTGTAGCCTAATGTAACAAGAAATATTCACATATACAAACATGAATAAACTTGACTACATTGCATAATGTAAGTAATTTCAGATCAGGTAGAAACTGCTCCAACATCTGCACATTTTTTAGTTTTACGGTGAAGCATGATGAATGTAATTTAATAGACAGAATAATCATAAAGTCGCTGCTGACCGAAACCACCCTATAACCAACATTATTTCCACCCAGCCGCAATATTGCCAGCACATGGATATGCACAGTTATTTAAACACCATCTGACATTATTGCCTACAGAGAGAGAGATGTATGCTCAACCCGACTTCATTATCAGCGCAGGGATGGGTGACTGTGGTGCAGTTTTCGCTGTAGCGGCAAATTGGAGGCATTTCCATTTACTGGAAATATTACTGGGCTGAGATGTTTTATGCCTTCAGGACTGGGAGTGATCCACGCTCCACCCCCATCTCTGCATCTCAGTAGCCAGTGTGATATTTAAATTAGCTATAAATGGCATGCCGACATCAGTATCAAATTATTTTTACACTATCTGTAACCAGGTTACAGATAACATATGACATGCATTTTTGTGTGTTCAAACTATTTCACAGGGATACAGCAATTTAGGCTGGACATTAAGGTGTGTGTGTTTCAATGCTTGTGTGTTGTTGAATGATTTCTATGAGGTTTTTAGGCCATTATGTGCTGCCTAAAACCAGTCTAAAACCAGTTAATGGTTAATATGGTCACACGCTAATTATTGACATAGCATGTCAATATAGAGTGAAATATTATGTGCACAAGAACACTATCAATGTAAGTTCACATGTCATAATGTTATGAAGCTATACTTCTACTTGATAAGATCAATCCTGGGATGTGTTTGTGTCAGTTGGATTTGTTTTAGTGATAGGACAGTATTTTGGGCAGGCTAATGATCTGGTCATTAACTATTTCACTATACTGTATATATATATATATATATATTTCCTATTCTTAAATTTCATGATAAAAGTGCATACTGCTAAATAATACAATGTTGACTGTTGCACATTTCATGTCACTTTCAAATTGAGTGGAGCTAAAAGCATATTAAACGTTCGCCAAAACAGATGAATGCATATTTGAATAGTTTAATTATTACATTGGTTGTTGTATTTATTGTGGCAACTAGGAAATGAAATGTTCGGTGAATGTGTCAAAAAATATTAATTCTCTGTTGCATTTGAAAATAATCTACCATCTACACAACCTAACTGAGCATTTGTTTTTTTGACTGTATATTGTGACTTGCACCTCCCAGCAACTCCAGAGCACTTTTTAATCGCAAGTGCAATTCTGCACCAGCTACATAGCAAGTTTACAATGTCAATATGTCTTATATATTAAGCTGGTTATGTGATGAACTATGGTAAAATTGTACATATTACTGTGCAAAGGACCATGCAAAAATACACCATTACTATTATTTCAGCAAGAAACTGCAGTGAATTGGAATTTTGCAAAAATGTAGATCAAGGCAGGCTTTTACAGTAATGCAAAATTGGCTTGTCAGCCACTGAATAACCAATACTGGTGGACCACTAGATTTTTTCCACTTGTTTTATTTGCTGGCAAGTGCTTAGCAAAGTAATAGCACACTTCTCTGCACAGTCTGAGCTATCATTCATCATTCGCACACAGTGCAGGATAGATTACATGCAAATGTAATACTCAACCATAAGTTGGAGCAATTCTGGTGCTTGCTAAAATGATACAACACAGAACAGCACTTCACAATCAGCCAGGATTTTATGCAACATCAGTGAATCTTTCTATGCTTTTACAAAATCTTTGCCACCTCCTTCAACATTGTTTATATTAGCAGATGAAACGGTATTGCACCACTCCAGAATCTTTCTTCATTCTCTTTTTTTATGTATACAGGCGATTATATCCCAAGTTGAAATTTCATAAAGAGTGTTGTACAATTATAAATAAAACACAATTGAACAATAGTCTATGTTTATCAGTCAACATCCCAAAGGCAAAGCCAAACATTAGCCAGTGAAGAACTGTGTCCTACTTTAAGAGAAGACCCCAGTAACAGCTATGTGTAACGCTACCTTTTACAGTCCCTTGCTAGATTAAATAAGACATTTTTATAAAATATTCACATGGTGACACAGATAACTGCCACCGACCAGATGTAGCATATTAAGTCAGTGAGGAACCTGATGTTACTTGTCAGTATGCCAACCACATCTGAGACGGTCTGATAATAGTTGCGTGTTCATTTTGGCGAGGGGCTGCAAAGAAACAGTGCCCTCCATTCATTGGAAATCCTCCTGACAGAGCTACAAGTGACCTGAAAATAGATTTTCTGATTAAGCTTTAATGAGCTCAGAAGCTCTGGATCACTTTGAAAGTGACTCCTGGAGGGAGGAGAAGAAACGGCTCTCAGCACAAACCGTGCGAAGGCTTAGCGGTATCACACGTGTGACATTGCTCTTGTTGAAAATGAACACAGCGGCAGATTAATATTGTAAAGTAACATCGCTCCATCGGGGCGCGTTAGGAAATGTGCTGTTGGCCACACTCATATTAGACAAGAATCTTCTAGCTTAAGAACAATGGAAATTAGCACCTATAAATCTGGTGGTTTAAAGCTTAAATGCTAAAGCTTTAAAAGCCTTTAAAGCCAGTAAACACAAATGCAGTTTTATATATTTCAGATAGATCAAATTTTTATTTCAATCCAACTGAAAGGGATAGCACAGATCTGAAATAAGCCAAGTAAATATTGCCAATGTAAACCAACTACTTTCTCATATTCAAAAATGCGCAAAAATGCGAAGTGCTGGTGCTTAAGTTTATTTAAGTCACAAACCAGAAGTACACTTCAGTTTTGACATGAATGCTTAGTGTATGCATACAACCAAACACATAACTTATGAAGTATACTTCATTTAATTGCCAAAATTGACAAAATAATGATAATAATACACTCTCAGAAATAAAGGTCCAAAAGCTGTCACTGGGGCAGTACCTTTTCAAAAGGCTCACTTTTGTACCTATTAGGTTCAAATATGCACACTTTAAGTACTAATATGTACCTAAAGGTACCAAAACAGACCGTTTAGGTACAAATATGTAGGACATAAACAGTCATCAGGCTCACTCACTAGTCGCTTTCAGAGACTTCTTGTTTATATTCATGCTTTTGCAAACTATCCTAACTCAAACTTTTCAACTTGTAGGTTTTAAATAAAACTGAAAGAGCTGTTGGATACATAAAGATGGTGATGTAGTTTGTTTATAGCCTAATTTTATCAAACAGCAGCTTCATGATGGTAACATTTGTATAGGAAAGACCCACTGCCATAAAAAAAATGTGAAAATCTAGTTATTTTATTTCATTTTATGCCACTGGCAGCATAAGAAATCCACATAGGCACTTTAAAAACACACAATTTTAATCTTAGTATAACTTATAGTCACAGTCATGAAATAAAATGTATTATACTGAATCCTCTTCAGTAATAGCAGCCAGATTCTGTAATTGTAAAGATGTGGGCTTTCGAACATTATCACACTGTACAGTATATGGCTACAAACTGGAATCTAAAAACCTGTCATGCAAGGAGCACCATGTGCATGTCTGCTGATAAAGCGTTAGTAATCCAGTGTGACCATTAATTAAAATGTTTTATGACAGCTCTTTAGAGGTTTTGCCCTGTTGCCTCTATCCTCAATTATAACTCAATTGTAGTATGCAGCAGAGGTTCTGGTTCACTTCAGTATTAAGATTTACAATGAGCACCTGTGCTGACCCAAACACACCAGAATTGTTCAAATTAAATGTAATCAAAAATGCAAACTTTACATGTTAGGACAGTTCGCCCAAAATCTATCAAGCAATATGTATATATATATATATATATATACAGCTCTGGAAAAAAATAAGAGACCACTGCAGAAAAATC
>JAUMHE010000067.1:2396589-2407509 GCA_032359235.1 Enteromius mattozi | reverse complement strand
GTACATGTACAAACTACTACTACATATACTGTAAAACATTACTTTGGTGTAAAGCTGCTTTGCAATGATATGTATCGCGCTATCCAAATAAATTTGAATTGAATTGAATCAAGAAACATCATATAAAATTCTGAAAATGCGTTTCATGACCCCTTTAAATAGCTTTATAGTTGCAAGCTTGTCTTTGTTAATAGGTGGTGTATCCATGCATTTAAACTGTATTCAAGGCACACAATATAGTGTTGTTCACACCATGCATTCCCTCGCGACTGAGCCCATGAGTGTAATGTTTTCAGACACTTAAATGCATGTTACTATTTATTTGAATGAAAATGTATTATAGTACCAAGATATGCTGTTGAATGTACAAGCATCTATGGTCAATTGTAATATATGTTCTTTCTACTGAAACTTGCATCTCATAATTTTAAAAATGTTCTCATTACACATTTGTAATATTGAAGTAGCAATTTAGTACATTTAATTATATACATTTATAAAAAATAATATGCTACAGTCAAAATTATAATCAAGTACTTTGCATGTGCTTTAGTATGTAACAAAATAATGTTACTTCTTTAAAGCATAACAAGAAGATTATTGAAACAGAAATAAATAATTGAAACATTATTACAAATTGCATTTTAATATTACATTATTTGCAAGTACAGTTTTGTTTTTTATAATACGCATTTCAGATTTAAAATACTCTACAAATGCACATTCAGCACAATTAAGTACACATCTTTTCACAGCTAAAGTTTCCAAGTAAGTTCCCCAGCGCTGTTAGCATGCACGCTGAGGGTTATCGCTGCACAGCTGCTGTGTCTTTACTGATAGCAGGAGAGTTCAAGGTTGCAGCAAGTCTCCATATCAGCGCATGTTTGTACATGCAAGGCTGGTTGCGTGTGAGCTGCGTGTGAAGCAGCTTTCCAAAGTGGCTTTACACTGTACAGCTGAAAGAAAGGCAGAGAGAGAGAGAGAGAAAGCAGGGAAAACAGAGGTAGAGTGGCAGGGAGTGGGGAAGAAGTCATGTGATCCCGCTGAAATCAATCTCACCCGTAACAGTCGCTGCCCATTTTGTAAAGCAGCTTTCCCCTTCATTTTGTCCATAGCCATTAATAGAAATTAAATAAGCTCAAAGGCATAAACATATCAGGAATAAAGGCATAAAACGAACAGGAGTTTTTCTTCAGGAACCTGAAAGCTGGACACTATACATAGACCAAGAATCAGCTTGAATGTGATTGAAATAATGCCTCAGACTCTTTGAGCCATAATTCTGTAAACTTCATGACAAGCATGTGAATGAAAGCATGCACATTCAGCAGTATGACACATTCATCTCTGGATTACAGGCCTGAGGGAAGTGTGCATGTGTTTTGCAACAAAGACTCAACCACTTAAGGTACTTCCTATTTAATCACACTGGTTAGAATATATCCCACAATGCCACAACCTTGACAGAAGCGCAGGGAATTGTCACGAACAGTCGATTAGCAGCATGTCAGGCAAAGTTCAGAATGGTTTCCTTATAGCTACTATGGAGTCTGGGGGAAAAAAAATTACTGGTGATCCTTAAATCAATCATTCCTATGCAGTACGTGTTTAGGTCACCACAATAAAAAGTGTTATCATATGTATAAACAATGACTTTTAAAATGACAAACGGTAACACTTTATTTCAATAGTTCACTTTAGACGTTTTAACTAACAGTAAGTAACTTTACTTCACAACTACATTAAACTAGCCGTCATCAGTATTAGTAGACTTTCTGCTTGATATCTTCTAACACTTTATTTTGATGAGTCCACAACATTCTGACCATCAGAAAGTAAATGTCAACTTATTCTACTAACCCTAAACCTACCCTAACAGTCTACTCTGAGAGTTAGTAGACATGTAGATGTGAATTAACAAGAATTAGTTGACATAGTTACAGTACAAAGTTACTTATAGTTAGTAGAAGTGGACAATCAACATAAAGTCTAACCTGATAAACTTATTAATGAAAGATTAAGATTAAATATATTTAACATGTTGATTATATTTCTTTCTATACAAATCACTTTCTTAGATTCCCGAGTCACTTTCTAGCCTCTGAATCTTCTGTAGCGTTCAGAAGATCAAAAGTTCCTTAATTAATTCACTCTCCAAGAAGTGACATCATTTTTGGTGGTGAAACACAAACACCAGTGTCAGCTGTTAATAGTAACATTCAAGATAATTCGATTCAGTTATTTGCATCAAACATGAACACATAAAGATAGAATAAAATTGATTTTATTGTTTGAAAGCAGAGGCTTGGTTCTTTATTTTGCCATATAATATGTTCATATGTGCATAGCAGAAAATATTCAGAAGGCCGTGAAATTTAGGTGAAAATCATTAAAAATGCTGGTGGCAACTTGTGGCAGCCAGTCAACTTCAGATTCAGAAAGCACTGTAAGTTTTATGGATAATTCATATTCAGTTTGTTGAATGTATTATTTCTAAAGCTGTGTAATGCAGAACTGCAGACATTTCAAGAACGATATGCCATAAATTGATATTAGTATTAAGTAGTAAGTTTCCATCTCCTATCTGTAGTTTCACTCTGCTTCAGCATAATGGATTATTATTACTGTCTTATTAATAAAAACACTTAATATTCCTATCTGTGTTGCAGCTGTGTTGTTTCTTTATATGTAAATATGTATCTAATTATCAAGGCAACACAGTTACAATGAGTAAAAAGACTTGATTTACAATCTACATCATAAAGTATTTGCAACTGGAACATTAAATATTAACAAATTCTGCAGACAAATTCCACTTCAGTAGCAGATAATTAAATATTGATGAAGTCTAAATGACTTTTGCCTAACCTTAGTGTTTAAATAGTTGTGAACATTTAATAAATGCTGTGAAACCTGCTAATGATCCTCCACATTTACTGGCAATCCATTATTTGAACACAATTTCCTTTGCTAATCTCCTTTCCCATGCTGATCCCATTTGTATTTTCATACAAATATAGAAATGTATGCATACAGTATGCGCATACGTTTAGTTTGTTTGTGAATCCTCTGAAGACAGAACTGAATTCAGGACCAAAGAACCGACGGAGGTGACCGAGTTTCACACAAACCCACAGCGAGACTCATTTATCAGACTTTGTCCAAGAACCACTTTTTCATAGAAAAAAGAAAGTATTTAGAAATGAAATCCACATGGGACTAATAAAAATAAAGTCATTTGCACTCTCTGTATAGCTGAACTTAATCAGCATGACATATAAGTGAAACACCATGGAAACCATAATACCATAACATTTGCTAACTGAGTCATATAAATATGCTGGTGTTAAAAATATTTAAGTAATCACATTTATTAAATAAATAATCAAACCAGTTCCCAATGATTCAAAAAACCTAATATCTCAAGAGTTGCATATATAAAAGAAGCAAAAAAACGAAGACATTTCTTTTGCTCACCAAAGTTGCATTTACGTGCTGAAAAATGCAGTAAAACAGTAATGCTATTATTACAATTTGAAAAAATAAATAAATAAATAAAAATAAATAAAAAAATATATATATATTCCTGTGATCAAAGGTGAATTTTTTAGCATCGTTACTCCAGTCAGCTCAATAGTTATTGGCATTTAGTTTTTAATAATGGTCCTTAATGTTTTTGCTGCTTTTTTGTGGAAACATATTTTTCAGGATTCTTTGAGGAATAAAAAGAATATTTTATAGAAACTATCGTTGCATTATAAATGTTTAACTGTCACTGTTCATCAGTTTAACGCATGTTTGCTGAATAAAAGCATCAACTTCTATTAAAACACATGCACACATCCAAACATCTGAACTGTAGTTTATAGTTTCTGCATAAATATGAAGCAGCACAACTGTTTTCAACATGGATAATAATCAAATCAGCATATTAGAATGATTTCTGAAGGATCATGTAATAACTGCATCTTGGTGAGCAGAAGAGACTTATTTGAGTAAACGCCTCATTTTTTGCTTCATATTAAAAAGATATTACTATAAAAATATTATTTTATAGGAAATTCATTTTCCCTTCCAGGCTTCTGTTAGCAGAAATGATCCAATCACATGAAGAGGGAGAGAGAGAGAGAGAGAGAGACAGAGACCTACAGACAGACTAAAGAAACCTTCAGCAGTTTTATGAAAATATTTGATTGTGCCCTTGAATGCTTGCCATGCGTGAACATGCTGTTGGTATATGGCACAAGCTTCTCTTTGTTGCCGGATGTGGGAAAAACATCCAATAGATGCTAAAATAAGAACAGGAAGGAAGCAGGGGGTGGAGTGGCAGCGGGGGAGGACGAGAGAGAGAGAGAGAGAGAGAGAGTGTGTGGGAGTGAGAGAGGAATGTTCCCTTTTCACTCCATTTTCTCAAACACACACACACACTCGAGTCTGTACAATCACTGTGAGTGGAATGTAGCATTGCACTTATTTACCGTACGAGCAGCGGATACATGAGTTTGAAACTTTAACGAGCTTTATGATTCATTTAGCTCTTCACAGACATTTAAGAGGCCTGACAAATACTAGATAGAACAAGTTCTTCTTTTTGATGAGTCAACAAGTCAAACTGACACAGCGCTCCAGCCGAAGAGGCCCAGGGCAGAACACACTCGTTTATCACTGTACACACACACTTCTGCTGCTGATCTCAGAACAGCACAGACACACACTCAAACACAATGTACCTGGACAGGTTAAAAATATAGAGTCATTAGTGCTGGATGGGAAAGTGTGGAGCACGACTACACCCTTACAACATTTTACACTCCTGGAACCGTGCTAAGTGATGTCACATGATAATATCAAGGCATTTACATGGTACACTGAGATTGCTCAAACTATCATGGTAGTTTATTGGTAAAGGCAGTACCATATTAATACCATGGTAAATAAATTTTAGTAATTTTAGGTTTTCTCAAAGTATCAGTTTTACCAGTGCTATTACGCAGAACCATTTTATCAAGTGCAACATGTTCCTGGATCAGCATCTTTGTTGACCCTGGAACAACATTGTAATTTAACCAATCAGATTTGAATCAGATCAGTTTAGGCTTACAGTTTTTGGTGCTTGTACATCAGTCTCATTCATCTATCATTTGCTCTGATTTTAGGGATTACTCACGGGTAAGGTTAGGTTTAGGTGTAGGGATATGGTTAATTTCAATCTAGGTTTAACAATATATGTTGACCTAGGAACACTACCATTGCTGTACCATGGTACCATCGTAATACTTTCAGGGGTAATAGCATAATATTCTTTGAAGAACCTTATACTGCCATTTGAAAACATTATATATGAATATGATAGTCAGCAGTACTTTGGTAGCCCATTATTTGATATTACCTCTTAGCTATAGTACTATCATAATTTCTTTTGTAAAGGAAACATACATCTCAGATGTGAATAACGGGAGGTTGTGACACAGACAGCGAGATTTCGGTTCAGTCTGAGGAGGTGGAGAAGAGCACTGAAACAGCAGTCAGGTGTTTTCTCGGCTGACCTGCAGTAAACAGCGGTGGACTGTGTCTGTGTGAGGGAGATTGAGGGCAGCAGGCGCCAGGGGTCAGATCTGACAGGAGCCAAGACTGTCACCTCACAACACAAACACCAGTCCTGAGTCTACACGCTCTCCACATTTCTCGCTCGCTATTTACCATCTTATTATTATTGGGTTTTTTTTCGTTTGTTTGTTTGTTTTGACATTATTTAAATGCATTTCTACCCCAAAATTTTTTTATTATTATTATAACTATTACAATGCTTATACATCACGATGATGGTATTTATCACAATGCTTTCAAATTTTTGTTTATTTAAAAAAAATAATACTAATAAAAGGTTGCTGTAAAACAAATATTAAAATAGGAATTTAATAAGAACATTGACTGAAAATAATGTAAAATAAATGGCTTTATGCAAATCTTAAGCAATGTGTTACTAAACACACACACATTATATATATATATATATATATATATACTCACCTTATATACACTCACAAATCTGTCTATTATTTAATATAAATCCTACTTTTAAAACACGAGGACATTCTTATTGGTAATGTGGCAAGCAGTGGTTAAATGAATGTGGTTTGAACATCCTGTTAAAAGACAGGAAATAGGTTGTGCAGCTCCAATGACTTTCACATTATCTAGTCATCTGATCCTTTATTTGAACTCAGTTCAAATATCAAAATGTATGCATGGCTAGTGAATCATAATAAATTACTGTATATTATTATACACATTTTAATATGAAATCTGTTGCATTTCGCAGTAACACATGAGATATGCCATGAAAAAATTTGACAACTCTGTCCTGAATTTAGGCAAATGTCAGTGCTGCTTGTTTATTTAAAAAAATAATTAAAAAAATAAGTTGTTTGGGTGTTTGCCAGGGTGTTGCTGTTATAGATGTTCTGAATGATTTATAGTGCAGTTGCTAGGGTTTTCTGGTTTACATTTCTTAGAAGTGAAAACTGAGGCATCATTTGTGTGAAAAAGATAGGGTGGGTTATAAAAAAGTGAGAAAGTTAGTTTGGGGTTAGTAGTTTGCCCAAATCTCAAACACTAATCATGAACAACACTAGTAGAGATGCCTGGCTTAAACATCACTCACCCTACAGAGCTCACAAACATCAAATACATGTTATGTTAGAGCTCAGCATCTATACACAAGATGGAAAATGACACGGTTCACAGCAGATTCGTATACGTATGGCAAGTTTGGGAAGCCGTGCAATGGTTTGTCTCCATGTGATCACAATTTTCTTGTAATGACTTTGAAATGAATTCTTTAGTTTATTCCCACAAAGTATCAAGAGGATATCAGAAGAGATGAGTGCCAAAGCAGTCTCAGAAATGCTAGATCGAGCATTCTTTAGTCAGCATGTCATTCTCAAGAGACAGAGAATATGCTGTCAGTGTCACATTTCATATTTTAGACTTCTGTGAATATGAGATACGATGTGGAGATGCAAAAATGTTTTGCACTGCACTCTTCTGCCAAGCAAAAACCTGAGTTTAGATAGGGACAACAAGGTGAAACACACACAAAAAAAGCTAACTAGATGCAACCAACAGATCAAATAAACAAATCTTGTGAAATCTCAAATGTATTTGGCAGCGAGTCAGCAGATAAGAACTTTATGCTTAACCAATGATGCATCTTTGTGAAAGGGTTATCATAAGTTCACTGTGCATAAAATTCAGAGACAACAAACAAACAAACAAACAGACATGACCTTAAAATTCACCTTTCTAAGCAATCTCAGGTCTGCACATTTTTGTACAGCCCATCGTGCAATTTCATCATGACCTTTTTATGCTGCTTTTTTGAGCTTGACAGTCCCTCCTCTCATCCACTTTCATGGTACAGAAAGGAGCAGCTCAGACTTTCTGCTAAACATCTTCTTTTTTGTTCCTCATGGGGTAATTAACATTAACATGCATTCCACATTCAGGTAAATAAATGAAGAAAAAAGGATGAACTATACTTTTAAAGTCGGTGTAGGCTTTTAGTTTACACATAAATATATTAGCATCTCCATTTACATTTTACTATATGCAAAAAACAAGAAGCTTGCAAAGGCCAAAAGGTTTGATTTTTTTTTTAATATGGTTAATGAAGCTACAGAGATTTTGCTCAGTGGGTGACAGGTAGGTCATGTTTCATGATAGATGCAACATCATACAAAAACCAGAACAAACAACCAAAGTGTAAACGTGTGGTGTTGGTTTACTTTACAAGAAATGAAAGTTGAAATCCGGTTGCAAAAGTTATCTAACAATATCTAACTAATAAATCCTTTGACAATTGACTTAACATTTGCTACTCATAATTAGGGCCACTTGATTTTTAACTATGTACAGTATTTGCAATTAATTAAACTATCAGACTATTGATCGAAGTATTAAAGGAATGTTTCTTTACTCAACCTCAGAAAAATTAGAAATGTCAGTTTTTCCTTTTTTTTGTTGGAGTAAACTGTTTGGAAAATTCTATTGTTTATTCATTTATTTACAAGATTTTTACTCTTTTACTTGTTGAAAATATTGTGAAAAGAATAAAACCAATTGTTGTTAACCTATACCACCTAGTCCTGCTCACAACATTCCTCCTCCTCTGATTTTGTCATCATTGCACTAAATACAATATACTGAATGTAAGGAATAAGGTTTTTTCACCTCCCACTCTCTGCTGAAGCTGTACTTTGACTTTGACCCTGGAGGGAGTGTAGGGGAGAGAGAGAGAGAGAAGCAGGAGGAGGGACAAGAGCACCGAGGGAAAGGACACATAGAGAGGGCTTGTGCTCCTTTTGAGGGCTGTGAGCGAGGAGCCTGGGAACATGAAGCAGTTTGGCCGGCCTGATAGAAATATCCTGAGTTGAAACGTAAACAGGCCTGATCTCTGATCTAGCCGGAGAGCCCCTGATCTGACCCGGCATTCCACCCAGAGGTTCAATGCTGACATCAGGAGCCCACTTTCTCATTTCCTGGGCCGGACGCTGACCCGTCGGGAAAGCGGGGTGTGGAAGTTGTTCAAACCATGCTCCTATGCCCAGGACACCCCTACTGTCCCCTACTTCTTACAACTTAAGAAATTTCAGATGAGCTGAGTAAAACATAAGTATTTTATTTGTTTATTCCAGAACATAATGTTAATCATATTTTAGTTTACTTCATGACTGTCCTCATTGGCCCTTGGAATATTTATTTATTTATTTATTTTCTACTGTGCTATTAAAGGGGATGACATTGGATATAATTTCACTTTTTTTCATTTAGTTTTCTAGCATGTGTGAACCGAAAACACACAGGCAGTTTATTATGGGCTATCAGAGTCTAAACCTGTGTCGTCCAGTGAGTTAATACAATTAGCAGCTGGTTTCTAAGTAGATACCTAGTTATTTGAATAAGCCCACCTCTCACATAGTTATTTTAGGCCATTAGTAATACTTTACTAATATAAACATGCAATTTCTTTCCCATCTGATTATCTTCACATACATAAATGACTGTTTATGTAAATTTGTCAGCCGCTTTCTGTGCGCATGCTTTGGATGAGTGTGCTCAGAAAACCGGCTTTAAAATGCATACAAATAATACGCTTTCTTGATGACAAAGAACTGCCGTGTCACGTAGCAGACATGACAATCAAAACCAAACAGATGTTTTCTGGCGTCAGAGGTATGAGCTGTAAAGGAACGGCCCTCTTCTGGATAAGGGGGTGGGGAGCAGGAGTTTATTTCCATTTAAAGATATGAAAACAGCATGTTTTTGCTTCCAATCAAAATAGGCATTTAAAATGGTTTTAGCTGGAACTTCACTGGAACATCTTAGGTTTATATTACATCTTTTAAAAAGGACATCATAGGTACACTTTAAGAAATGGCCCTTCACACACCAGCAGGATCCAGTATAGTTTTAACTGTTCCTTTCTTCAATAAAAGCTAAAACCATTACAAAACAATTTTTGCACTGAAGTGTGCCACACAAACTGACTGAAGTGATCTGATATCAGCAAGACATGCAGAGCAGCAGGTGCTATACACAGAAAGAAACAATCTTTCCCATCTATAACTGTCAGTTTGTTTTAGAAACGATAGCATCAAATCTTTCTCACTATTTCTCCAGTATCGTGACAGCAAAGTTTCAGATCACTCAAAAGGCACCACTGATTAAATGCCTAGTTCCTAACCTATCTGATGATACTCACAGTGTTAAACGACTTGCTGACTGGTTCACGTTGCGTACACAACCAATGAGCTTACTGCTTTACATATAAATGGCTGGTCAGTATGTGACGTATCATAAAAATCTACATTTACTGTAGCTTATATTGCTGCTGCCATACAGATCTAATAATCTAATGTAAACTTGTGTTTGAATTAGAACTCAGTTTAGTACTCACATGCCTTTGACAGCCACTTTCTGTCCATGTCCTTCAGATGTGTGCACTCAGAAAACCGTAACATATCAGAAGTTTCAACTAATATGGTTTAAAACGCATGATTTCAGCGCGATAAACATAACAATCAGAATCAAAACAGATGTCTTTAGCAGGTACGAGCTGTAATGGCACAGCTCTATTCTAGAAAAGGGGGCGGGGACTAGCAGCTCATTTGCACTTAAAAAGACAGGCATGAAAATCAGCCTGTTTCTGCTTCCACACAAAATAGGCACTTTCAAAATGATATAATAAATGATCCGTGGGGCATTTTGAGACAAAATTCACAATTCACAGACACATTCTGGGGACAATATGCATTGGCAGTAGCAAGTTTCTGTAATTACAGCAGCAGCAGCAATAATCTACAACTACAGAAATAACCAATAGCATCCGTAGCATAGCAGATCCAATCTGCCAAGACCAAATACATTCACAATGTCATTTATTACCATGCTAACATTTTCCGAGAGTTCTCATGATAGAATTACATTAAATTTTTATATTGGTCATTTATCATTTCACCACAGTGAAATAATTATCAGCTTGTTGGTATTGGTCAACGCATCCCTAATGAAAAATTTTACTTTAAAAGCATGCTATTATTTAATCTTTTCATCTCAAAAATGAGAGACAGAGTTAGAGATAGAGATGGATTATAACATAATCAGAGGTGGGTACAGTACCCAAAAACTGTACTCAAGTAAAAGTAATAGTCAGAATAGTTACTTTAGTAAGAGTAAAAAAGTATCGGATAAAAAAACTACTCAAGTAGTTAGTTACTAGTTACTTTGGAACATATACTGAATATCTACAGTCTAGTTTTATTTAGATATATAGATAAAATGTATTTTATATATATATATATATATATATATATATATATATACACACACACACATACAAAATTTTCCCCAAAACAGGTT
>JAUMHE010000067.1:2325508-2343488 GCA_032359235.1 Enteromius mattozi | reverse complement strand
CAGGAGAGAGCAGTACCAGAGATACCCAGACCAGAGAGACGAGAAATAAGTAAATCATGGGAAACAGTATCGAAGGCAGAGCTGAGATCAAGTAGCAGCAGTATAGACAAGGAGCCAGAATCACCAGAAAGCAGTAGATCATTCACTACCTTTACAAGTGTAGTTTCAGTACTATGAAGGGGGCGAAAACCAGATTGAAAAAGATCAAAGAGATTTTTATCAACTAGATAAGACTGGAGTTGGGCAGCAACAGTACTTTCCAGTAATTTAGATATGAAGGGTAAATTAGAAATGGGACAATAATTGGATAGAACTGAGGGGTCAAGGTTGGGTTTCTTGAGCACAGGTAACTGCAGCAGTTTTTAGTCGCAGAGGAAATGAAGCAGAGGTAAGAGATGCATTGATGAAATGAGAGATAGGTGCATTTCAAGATTAGCTTAGAGACAGAATCTGGGGTCGTCAGAGAAAAAAAAGACAGAGACTGACTGGCTGGCCCGGCCCTAACCAATTTGGTGCCCTAGGCAAGATTTCAGGTGGCGCACCATTGCATCGCAGTAAATTCCACTGCTAGTGTACATATGCTCATAAGAAACTTAATAGCTTTGTCTCGGACATTCTTTTATTTAAATAAAGCAATTGCACATTCAAAATACTTAGAAAGAATTAAAGAAACAAATACAAAAAAAATTAAATGAACATATGAAATACAATATAAATAGCTTACATGAAGTATCAGATTTAAATACTCCCAAAATAAAAAGTGTAAACAAGTGACATTAACTTATACATACAATATAAATATAGCACTGTGCAAAATAAGATATTAAAGAAACGAGTAGGCACAAAAAAAAATGCAAGGATTTAAATAAAAATTAAAAAGATGATCTTACAAAGACCTCTAGTGGTGTTTTTGGTACTTCCTTAACTCATATATTAGTAACAATTTCAATTTTATTGTCATTACATTGAAATGCTAATTAGCAGAATGCAAAGAATGAGTAAACTGCAGTATAATATGCCATGTGGGAATGCTAAGTTATGCTCTAACATTAATGATGTGCACTTTAACACTGATGTAAAGTTTAACATGATAAACGCACTTTAGACAACAGCTAGGCTTACAACTATGGAAAATGAACAGCATTTTGATTGACTATTACAAGCTGGGAAAACGTCAGATAACTATGTCAATGCAATTAACGTTATAACACCTGCTGAATAGATCTAATATTTACACATTTGCCTGAGGAAGGAATGATGGGGGTATTTACATTACTATTTTCCATAACAACTAGGCCCTTCTATAACACATTAGCTGACGTTAAAACTAACAGATAGTGCTAGCTATTTATTGATTAGCAAACCATGTTATGCTAATGTTAACTCCCTGAGGTCGATGGTCACGCCGGAGTGACCAGTTTCTTTTATTTTCTTATTAGTGCAAAAGACAATAAAAATACTCTGTTGACCTTGGTCACACAAATAAATGTTATACACCATTCGATTCTGTTAGGTGTCTATTTTTTTTTTGAGTACACTCTCAGTAACAACAAAAGTGTGGTTTTGCAAAATAAGGAAAATAAAAAGTGTGCATGTTTTTTCTTTGTTCTCTCCGCGAACTGTTTTTAGAAACGCGTCACTAAAATGAACTGAAACTCAGCGAAAACATGACACACAGACATGAGACACATGTCTATAGAAAGCTTGAAGTGTCACGTAACATTACCTCTGTCTTTGTCGCGTTTTTCCTCCTCTTCTTTCTTTTTTTCCTCCCCTGGGCACCAGACAGTTTGGGACGTTTTGACATGTTGAGCTTGTTGACCCATCAAAAAACGACCACCGTGTAGCACGTAAAGTCTGATTATTACTTATGGGGGGGGGGGGTGTCTTAGGCAAGTAGGCTTTATTATTATTATTATTATTATTGCTACAACTACTTAGTAGGCTTTGCTATCCAGTTAAATTAATGTGGGCTTATTTTTTTCTGAAGTCATAATACCAACTAGTTTTAAGAATAGTGGAATTTACACTTTTTTTCTTCCTCTGTTTCTGGCGCCCCCTGGATGTACGGCACCCTTAGCATTTGCCTATACTGCCTATTCCACAGGCCGGCCCTGCTGACTGGATAGATCTGAAGGATGCCTGAGCTCTGTATCAGTAAGGAAACACTGGTGGACAGCATTAGTCTTTTCAAGCAAATAATCTAAAAAAGAGCAGCAAAACTCACTACAGGCTAGGGCATCCTGAGGTGGGGGGTTAGTAAGTTTATTTATTGTTTAAATAATGCTTTTGGCCTGTTGCTTGATTTATTAATTGTGGCAGAGACAAAGTTAGAGCGAGCTGAAATGAGAGCGGATTTATAAGATTTGAGATGATCAAGAAAAGCCAGATAATGAACAGTAAGACCGGTTTTCCTGTAAAGACATTCAAGCTGTCTACCAGTAGCCTTAAGAATACGGAGCTCAGGGGTATACCAAGGAGAAGAGTGGGTGGCAGGGACATTTCTGGTCTTAATAGGGTAAACTTGCGGTCAATGCATAGTTTCATTATTGTTGCATTGCTGTGTGTTACAGTATACTTGCAATAACATATGTCTCTGAAGCAACCTACTGAATACACTGACTAGTTTGTAATATCTGTGTAATAAAGAGCTTTTAAGAATGACAACAATAGAAAGAAAAAAACAATAGAAATTAAACACCTGAAAATCTTTTGGAAAAAATTACTTTGGGACACAATAATTTTCTTTATTTTAACACTCCGCCATCACAAAACTATGGAAGCTTGCCACTGAATAAAAAATAAAAAAAGGTTATTGTGACTTTTTATCTCGCAATTCTGCCTTTTTTTCCTCAGAATTGTGAGTTATAAAGTCAGAACTGCGAGTTATAAATTCAGAATTGTGTGATGTAAATTCAGAATTGCGAGACATAAAGTCACAATTGCATACTATAAAGTCATAATTGCGAATTATAAAGTCACAATTGGGAGATATAAGAGTTATAAAGTCAGAATTGGGAGATATAAACTCGCAATTCTGAGAACATGTCAGTCTTTTTTTCCACTCAAAATTGGACTTCATAACTTGCAATTGCGAGTTTATATCTCAAAATTCTGAGAAAAAAAGTCAGAATTGCGACTTTATATCACACAATTGTGAGTTATAGTCAGAATTCTGAGACACTTTATATCACACAGTTCTGACTTTATATCTCGCAATTCTCTTTATAACTCACAATTGTGACTTTATATCAAGCAATGACTTCATATCACGCAATTGCGACTTTATATCAAGCAACTGTGACTTTATATCTCACAATTGTGACTTATCTCGCAATTGTGACTTTATATCTTGCAATTGTGATTTTATATCATGCAATTCTGAGAAAAAAAATCAGAATTGTGAGATTATATCACGCAATAACCTTTTTTTATTTTTTATTCAGTGGCGGAAACGGACTTCCATACAAAACAGCATGATAATGTTCTTACACAGCTGTAGCAGTGTGTACACACATCAAAGTGTATTCATTCATCCATATTTGAATCAAGTGTGCAGTGAAATTTCTTTAATCAGAAAAAAATATATAAAAACAAATAATACAACCTGCTAACTTATATTGGAAGCACGTTTCCGCCACTGAATTAAAAAAAAACAAAAAAAAGGTTATTATTGCAACATTTTATCTCACAATTCCAATTTTTTTTCTCAGAATTGCGAGATATAAACTCACAATTGCGAGGTATAAAGTCAGAATTGCCAGTTATAAAGTCACAATTGCATGATATAAAGTCACAATTGCGAGTTATAAAGTGACAATTGCGAGTTACAAAGTGAGAATTGCGTGATATAATGCATATACATATAGACTTTTCACTCATTCCACCATGTCTGTTATCTTTTTACTAGTTGAATTCACTTGTTTCACAAAGTTATCTTCAATGTTGAATTTTCAATACAACTTAAACATTTGAGAGAACATCACATAAGTCACATAAGATTTTCCTAAAAAAAATTTTTTTTCCCTTTTTTTTAACTCACCATTATAGTGATTAGCATTCCCTTTGGTTGGGCTTAGAACTTTGTCTATGTTGGTTTACATGCTTTTTTAAAATAAGTAAGTTTTGTTAATATGAAAACACTAAGTAATATGAGCAACAGTATTCTTTTAATTATATATCACTGACCCAACTTAATATTTATTATACATTTATTAGCATCTGAAATCGCACGCTTACGTCTCTTTCATGTCTTAGCTAATAATAGCAATGTGTTCAGTAAAACTGTTGCATATAATGGCTGCAACGATATCAAACAGTCTTTTTACTGTATCTTCTCTCACTGCCAGTGGTAAGATGTCAAGCTGAGATAATAGAGGAGTGAAGTGCTCTGTTCACTTGACCCAAATGTGTCATGCTGCGCACCTCAAACTTCCAACAATCTCCAGCAATATCAACTGGAGAAAAAGATCTTATACAGAACATTTAGCACTAAAGGAATAGGATCTCTTAAAAGTTAGAATGAAAGCGACATAGAGGTTTCCTCTGTATGTGTAAGGTATCGTGGGTTTTATCATAATGGGAACAGATCACAGGAGCAGCTTCATGCCCCACTAATGAGTGTGTGAGCTCGGGATATTAATTATAAACACCACATACACAGTACCTGCCTTTACCAACTGATATTAGATTCTCTTGGAATAAGATTTAATAACATAAAAAAAGGATTCGCTGCACATTATTGCGAAGAAAGCATAAAGTACTTTACAATCTTTTATCAAATGTAACAACTAACATGGAACTATCCAGTCAAACCCTGATGGATAAAAGTCCCAACCTACTTTAATTCCATTGAGTGTCTCTCTAAAATATGTCAGATTTTGGGAGCATATTTTGCTGAAAATGGCATTTTATACTACATTATTATGCAAATTGTCTGTAAAACGTTCTGTGTGAAGAACGGTTGTAGCTGTGCTAAGTATACCTAAATCCTAACAAGATTGACATTTAATGTACTGTATAGTGTGTAATATTTTCTTGTAAGCTAATATTTCTATCTGATTAACATAAAAACTAAAATGGTAATACACAGATTTTACTCACAAACACAACATGAATCAAATTAGCAATGATTCCTCTCTGTTGTCTTTTTAACACAATATGTCAATGAATCATTTTTCATCGGAACATATATTGTATTCTATATTATACATTAATGTAAAAATGATCAAGCTTTGAATCAAAAGGCAATATATAGATATTAACCATGAATATTATTGCAATTCACAATGGATATGTAAATATAACCACAATAACGATGAATATATCTTTTGATAACAATTCAATTCAATTCAATTCAATGAAGTCTGTATATATAATGCTTAATATTATTTTTAATACTTTTAATTGAATGTTGTTTTATAAACAATGGATATAATTTAGAACACAGAATACTTTATTATGGAGTGGTCAAATATTTTTAGATAATGATTACTAAACTTTATTTCACCACTGTCCATAACAACATACCAGTACAACTCTTTTTTTAAAGATATATTTTATGGAGTATTGTGTGATATTGCTTTTATTGATACAACAGTGGTGGTTTTACACTGCAATGCATCCAGTGGTTTCAAATTCCACATCACAAAGAAAATCTTAAATTTTTACATGTCAATTTAAGTATTTAACATTGCTCAATGAAAATGACACGACCTTAGTAAGACAAGAAGTGAAGGGGGAGGTGTCAGGAAAGATTCACAAGCCAGGATTTGAACACAGAACACCCTAAGCACAACAGTGCTGCATGTTGACATACTGCCCACAAGGCTATCGGTGCCAACAAATGATTTATTTTTTTTTAAAGGAAAACGTTGCTGTTTTTCCATATTCCATTATGTTCTTCCCTCAATTTCCCTCAAGTGAGAAGGAGAGGGAGAGGGGGAGTTTTCAGGATTGACGATATTACTGTGCTGAGGTCGAATTGCTCTTCCGCCATACATTATAGTTTTCTTTTTTATCCGCTTAGAAAATCGCCCTTTTATGTTGTGTCACCATACTTACTCGTGTAACTTGTCATGTAACCGTCTTTAAATAGGGAAAATGTGGAAGTGTTTGGTGGTTTCTAATGGAATTCTAAGGAATGAATGGAGCTAAGATTAACGCTAACATAGCAAAACGTAATGTAAATATAATTTTAATTAATTAAGCATTTTTAAATTGTCAGCTTTAATTTTACATTGTATGTAATTATAGTATACAAAGTTATAGTATATAAAAAAATATGAATACTTTATATATGCAGACTTCATCTAAAGTGTCTTTTTTACATCAAAAGCAAAGCTTAATTTTACAATATCAATTCCAGAGAAAGAGAAGAAAAAAGCACACTTGTAATATTCACAACAGTAGACACATAAAAAAAGACACAAACACACAATAATTGGTCCTTTCATCTTAAAAACTCTCAAGTTCTTTTAGAGAGCAGAGGAAGTACTGCCAAAAGTCACTTTAAAAAGTGCATGCTCATTTTAATCACACAAACGTCCATATGAGCATTTTGAGTCTTTAATGAGTCAAAGTTGCATTAATGGAGGAAAGCTGTCATGCCATTGGCTGCAAAGCTAGTCTCTACAGAGTCTCAGGCATCTGTCCTGCTGTGGTTTAGGCTGTAGTTGAGGTCAGTTCTTCTAATACGGGTATTGCTTTTGTTTCTTCCCAGCGAAACAGGCGAGCCAGGTGCACAGCAACATGGCTGAGGTGGCACCGGCCCCAGTGCAGTAATACGCCCAGCCAATTTGACAAGATCCTGAGAACAAGTCAGAGAGAAAGATGCAAGAACGTCTGAAAGCTTCAAATGTCAAAGAATGAAAAGATCCTACTTGTGATGGATGAAGTTTATAAAGAAATGGTGACAGATGTTTTGTTACTTAGCTCATGAAAACAGTTGAAAAAAGTTGTGCAATTTGGCACACCAATTAGGAACATTCTAAACAGGGGTGTTCAGTCCACATAAGCTACAAATGTATTGTAATAACCAAGCCATCTGAGAGAATGCGTTTGGGGTGTGGCTAATTAATATGATCATTACTATAAATTCCCATGTCATTTGATGTGTTACATAAAGCTTACATAAGAAAATGTTCTTAATACATATGAATACAACGCACCATAACATATTTATTTGTCACTCTTTTTCTTCAAATGTGTGCCACTTATGGAGGGATCAGGGTAAGCGGATCCACAACCACTTTGGAGCCTACACTCTATTGTTATAAATCATCATTATTGTTTCACATTCTCGTTGGTTCTGTGCAAGAAAATCTGCCAGTGAATTGCTCACCCAAGCAAATGTGCTTTTGCTGACTGAAAATCGTAGTGTATTGTTGCACTGTAACTGTATTTTTATGTTTTCTCAAGCAAAGCTAATTTTAAAAGCCTCTTTCTTTTTCGGCACAGAAAAAGTAGGCACACATTACGCATACCATGTGGTATGAAACAAGTTAAAGAGGCCACTTACTGCTGATTCTTAATAATTCTAAAATCTTCTAATCTATTCCCATCATTTAATGATCCTAAAGTATGAATACATTTTTAGCCAGATAATGTAGACACAAAACTTTGCTCCTGTTTCCTTAGCACATGCTGTGTTAAGTAAATTAGTCTTATTTTAGTAGCACTGATGTACTTTTATATTTGTTGTTAATATTTTGAATTACACTAAATATTCTCAAACTCAAGTGAGAGGGAGAGGGGGAGTTTTCAGGAGTGATGATATTAGTGTGCTCTTCCGCCATACATTATAGTTTTCTTTTTTATCCACTTAGAAAGCAATTAGTGCAGTTAGTGGTATTTGCTGAGTCAAGAAACATACTACTATAGCTAATACTTACACTCTTAAAAATAAAGGTGCTTCACGATGCCAAAGACAATGTTTGAAGATGTATGTGAACTTCAGAGTGTAAGTGATATGAGGACGTACCAAGTTCAAACTGATCTGAGCTGTTGTTGCATGTCTGCCGGACCTCCTCACTGTCCCACCCTAGAGGATACAGAGCACATCCTGAACCGATGAGCAGACCTGCAAAAATAGAGAGAGAACAAGAAATTAATAATGTTGCTCATGTATAATACATTAAACGCACACAAAATGTTTTTGTGGTGTTTTATAAGAGTAGGATTCTCAACCCTAAGTATTACATTTTTTGTGTAACTCATATCACACAGTTTGTACATGACGGATATATTAAATCAAGTGGCCTGTGCTATTATTTATATAAAGGGATATGCTCATCAACAACCTTCAGTGCTGAGGCTCACAATCAACTTCCAAAGAGCTGTCTGCAGTTTACAAGTGTTAAATAATAATTCATTGTTGAAGTGAGAACTCCATCTACAACACACCCAACATAGGCTTATTGGAAATATGTGCCTAATATTTCTGTAAAACTCATACTTATGCATACAAATCACTGCAGTTTTGAGTTGAAATAAACACATGGGGCAATGAAACTCCCACAACAACTTTTATCCCTTTTCACACTAGTAGGATTTGCAGGTCCACAGTTTCGATTTATAAAGCTTAATTTTTGCATAATTACTTGAGGAATGTTATGTTATGAATTCAAAACAATTGTAACATGCTGCAATATTTGAAAACTGATTTATTTGGAGGTCAGCATCACATATCCAGTGGCCAGGCCACAGTTGTAAATAAGAAACCTGTTCTTAATCTGTCTTGCCTGGTTAAATAAAGGTGAAATAAAATAAAAAAATCCAGCATCATATTTCTAACTCAGTCTGTTTGGTACCTTACGTGATATGACGTTGCACTAGGGCGATGAAGAGCTATGGTTCAACAAAAAGCGCAAATCTGCAAAAGGAAGTTAAAATAGCATGACTGCATCAACAAATACATTTTTATATCACTTTTGTATTTGTTAACACTATCAATGCTTCAACAGTTCTTTCACAAACTGGACAGAGTCTCAGAGGAGGTGGTGTTTTTTTCAGTTCAAAATAAAGAGGAACAATATTTTTTTTTATTTAATGCATAAAAAGTGTTATATTATGCACCTATTATGCATGCATTTAGTACACATGCCTAATGAAATAAAAGTAAAGATGCAAATATGTTGGAACTTTTCATAAAGTATTAGAGAGAGAGAGAGAGAGAGAGAGGGGGAGAGAGAGAGAGAGAGAGAGACTACATTGTACAGAAGAGACATTATATTAGAAACACTCACACAGCAGTGTTAGTTTTCTGTAATTTAATGCAATTAAAATAAATATACTAAAACATTCTAATTTATATTATAACAATACAGAAACTGCCTTTAATCCACAACTGAGGTCAGTAACAATTCTCACTCCAGCTGCTGTCTCCGGATAGACACACAAGGGGCTTTTCTATCACATTAGCCTAATCCTTTTAATTTTTTTTTTTACTTATCAGTTTTAGAGGGGCTGGAAAGAGAGGGATAGATACTGTGACATTTGATGATTAACCCCCTGTCTAATTGCACAAACTTACTGACAGGAATTAGGCTAATCTATACACGTTTCAGCGAGGTGGAAGACATCTTTAACACAAACATGCAAAAAGTGTTGAGATATTAACCAGAACTTGAGAGAGACAATCATAAAGACACACCAATAATCTGTACAGCATTTTATGTTAAAAAAAAAAAAAAGAAGAAGAAGGAAGAAAGAAATAAACTAATCTAGGAGTGTGTCAATTAGAAATGCAGAAGAATAATGAGGCAGCATAAACAAGACAAGACAATAGGTGCTACTCAAAGAAAAGGCTGCATTCTAGTAAGGATGCATCCTTTCTAGTAAGTGTGCTAAGTTAAAACAGAGTTGAACAAAGCCATGGGCATGTTTTATTAAGCAGTTACCCCATTTCAGTCATTAATTTGTGGTCTCAATATATTGTGCACTTTATATTTAAATATATTTTAATATGTACAAAATTATATGCATTTTATTTTATGATTCATGTATTTCAATGGAAAAGTCAAAAGACTAAAGTTATGAGTAAATGCTATACATTATGCTTTAAGACCAAATATGCAACCAAACAGTAAACTAGTACTGATTACTACTGTAACTCGGTGGTGAGAACATGGGTTTGATTTCTAGGGAATGCAAGAACTGTAATACACTTGAATACACTTTAAAGGGGTCATATGATGTTGCTAAAAACAACATAATTTTGTGTATTTGCGGTAATAAAATATGTTTATGTGGTTAAGGTTTCAAAAAACACATTATTATATACATACTGTACATTTTTGTTTCTCCTCTAAGCCCCGCCGTTGATTTGTACAAGGCTCATCATTATAGAAAAGCGAGGTGTGCTCTGACTGGCCAGCTATCCATTGCGTTTTGATTGGCCAATTAACCTCAAGCGTTTGGCGGAAATGTTACACCGCTTATCAAAACATGATGCCTCGCCCGGCACTATGACAACAAAACAATAAAACACATTACAAACGAGGCATTTGTTGCATCCAGTGGAGACATAATTACTGGTTATCATGATTTAGTACTGTTTTTTTTACATGTTGCATTGCATCACGCCACGCAAACATGTCCGCATTCATGATTGGAGAAATGCAACTGCTCGAAACATGTGTTTGAATAGTAAGTAGCAAATTCTTTTAATAAGAAAACTTAACTTACTTAAAGGTTGTGAGTCAGCAGCACCAGAGAGTTAGAATTGCCCCATAGTCTCTGTGCACAGCTAGCATAGGCTGCTCTCAGGTTCAGGAAACAGTCCTCTGTAAATGCGCTGAACACACTCTAGTATTTGTGTTGAACTGTTCTGGAACAGTGTTGTAAATACCACTGATTTCTAGTTATGTCCTCTTTTGGAAGCACAAAGAAAGTAGTTTCTCTTTCACAACGACACAGTGCGTCCAGCACATGACGCGTCCAACAATAGCTCTGCATTCTTTCTTTGCGTAAATATTTGGTCGGTGTTATGATATTTATGAGCCGTTTTAGGGGTGTACAAGTCATAACTTTTATAAAGAATATCTCTTTGGTTTTGAGACTTTAGTCTTTGAAACTTTACAGATCTTCTTTAGGCACCAAGAGTTTGTAACACTCTAAAAAGAAAGGAAAATTTGAAATCATATCATACTGTATGACCCCTTTAAGTTGTTCTGGATGAAAGCATCTGCCAGATATGCAAATATAACCCATTCCCAAAGAACACTGAGACTTAAGCTAGTATGCAACCCATATAGCAACATGCTACAAAATCACTCAAACCACATTAGTAACCACTAAAAACACTATATAGCATGAGTTTTACATTACATAAGTGGACAGCACCACTTATGAACATGAAAAAATAGTTTTTTTTCCCCCAATGAGCCTTCATAAAACAAAATTATCCAAAAGAAAGTCAAGCTTTTTGGTTTTGTCTTGTGGCAGTGCCACTAAAAGTTTTAGCACTGCAGAAATGTGAAAACTTACATTTATATAATCTTTTCTGCAGCAGAAGCACAAAAGTGTTTGCCAACAGCCCAGCCATGTTGTGACGCTAATGTATTCCTGTTGAATATTAAACAAAATCATAAATTCTCTTTCAAGTCGTCAGTAATGTCAAGAGATAAAGAGGCGTGTAATCAGCTAGAAAAGCCCCGCAGCACTCAGAAGTAAAAACAAAAGGGGTACAGCCTACTCCATCCTAAAAAATTAAAGGAATGCAGCATGAGTGATTTTTGGTCTTCATTAATCATAAAGTGGGTGCTGTCCTCATTTTAGCACTCAGAGATCTATAACACTAATACTGCTAATTAACATAGTGATAAAACTGTATTTCTGTTAATCATCCTTCATTTAGTTACAGACATTTTAATTTTAGCTGTTAGTAGCATAAAGCTTGTTAGAGGTTAAAAAGTGGTTGAAAAATCTAATTGTTTCTGAACATGCAGTTCATAAAAATATATTTCAATTTTTAAAACACACGATAAAGGAAAGCAGGAAGCGCAGAAGAACAAAGGCTGTTCTTCTCATCCTGTTCTTCTGCTGGAGCAGGATGACAAGCAGAAATGGGGAAAATGGGTTTCATTGCCTATTGATCATCAGACCAAAGTGTTGCTTCTTTCTTTTTTCTTTTCATTTTTTCCCCCATTGTTCACACACTTTGTTTGCCAAAGAATTCAGTCAGAAATATTCCTTCGCCACAAAAATGTAAATAACGCATATTGCAGTTTTTTTTTTTTTCAAATGGGAGAGTGTGCCAAATAATGATGGTGTGCCTGTGCGTAATCTCCATGGGAGCAGGAGGTGAGGCAACACGGCTAACCATCTCAAGATCTGAGACAGACTGAACATTAGAAATGCTCCCCAGCATGACATGTCAGAAATTTGTAATTTGTCAAAAGATTTCTTGTTTGGAGTCTTAATATTGTGTTTTGTTCTAAAAACCTCTGGTATGGTTCTCACATTATGGTCTCAGGCAAGACTGCAGTATATTTCCTTAAATGTCTATTGGTCTGAGTCTGGATCCTGGAGGATCAATTCTTGATTCCAACTCATTTTCAAGTAAAGCAACCAATCAGCAGGACACCTGAATCTGCATTGAAACAACTATATACAGTCTGACCTTAAGGCATGTGCTTTAAAACTAGCACCCACCATAAAAGGTCTGTAATATTCCATCTTTATTTGATTGCATTTCATTAAGTGTTTTTCCCCCTGAAGTTTAATCCCATCCTCCACACTTACTATGTGGGTTACTGAAAGACTGAGACGGGAAGAGGAGGGACAGAGGGTGGGTGGAGATTACCAAGAATGAAAACAGCAACTTTATTGATGTGCCAAGAAACCACAGGGAGGTAGAGGTTCTGAGTGCCAGCTAGCAGAAGCACTTGTTCACGAGCCTCCAAAGTTGCTCTCCAAAAACTGGGCTATGATGTGTCTCTTGTCTTTCTGTTTCCTGTTACATCAAATTTTGTGACCTCTCTATGTCTGTTTTTCTACTTCAGTGATAGACGCAAACAAAAACCCTGCAAGTGCATTGATGATTCACCTAACATAAGTGTCCCAGATGTGCATGCAATTACTCGTTTTGAGGTGGAAAGTGGCAAGTTCTAAACCACCATAAACATGCTACAATGAATTCCATCTATTTTAGAGGTTTTGACTTGCAATAAGAGGTGCTATTGGGTTTTAGAAGCACTGTTGTCGTTGAAAAGGAAAATTAGTTACTACGAAAATCTAAAGCTCTGTTTGTGATGTGATGTGTGATGTGTAGTGATGTTGCTGATGGTTATTCTGGAAAATTTCTGATAACTTGTTACACTTTATTGTGCATTTGTAAAAATGACAGTCTCTCCATGTCTGTCATTACAATCTGTAATTTTACGACTGTGTTATAGAAACAGAATTAATTAGGTATAAAATCAACAAAACAATTCATCTTGATTATGACTGGTCAGTTGCTGCATTCTGCAGTCAAATATATTTGTAAATTAACTGCTAAACTATATAATTTGCTGTTACACCCGTTCACAGTCACCGGACTACTAATTAGACGCACCTGTCAATACTTACCTGCAGGGGTTAAAAGCCTCACCAGCCAGTAGCTCTTCGGCTGAGCTCGAGGTAACATCGCAATACTTACCTCTGTCGATCTGCTATCTGTTCCTTGCCCACGGATTCCTGTCGGATTCACTGCCTGCAATCCTGTTAATGCTTTTTACCCACACTCACCTGCACCGAGCACCGAAAGGCCCTGAAACGCCAAGACCCGTAAGAGACTCACTTAATACTTACCTGTGTTGCCTGGAGGAGTTCCGTTGATCGTGATCGGGAAATCGCCAAAGACTGTGGTAGTACTCTACAGAGTTATTTATGTGGATTATCTGCCTTTTTCCACGGCACTGTCAGCCGTTTGAGTTATGTCAAATAAAAACCTATGATCTGAATTACTTCCAGTCTTCCGAGTCTCACTAAGCGTTACAGAAGCTCAGCCCCTAACCGAACAACCCCCATGCTATGGAGACATCCAACCAGGATGAGGAAGGGGGATATCAAGCGATCCTCCAGGCGCTTGAGGAAGTGTGAATTCGTCCGCCCATTGCCAGCCCAGTAGGTCGGTCTCCGTAGTACTCTGGTGAGAACATTTCTTGTAACAGATTTCTCTTACAATGCTCACTGTATCTGGAGATGCAGCCACATCACTTTTCCACAGACCGAAGCAAGATTGCTTTCATTATCACCTTACTCACGGGTCGAGCATTGCAGTGGGCGGAGGCGCTCTGGACCGGAGAAAGCCAACACCTGTCGCAACGCCACCGTGGATGTGATTCTGGGGAGACCCTGGCTCACACATCATAATCCTCAAATTAAATGGAGTACGGGTGAGATATTAAAATGGACTGATCGATGTAAAGAGGAATGACTGTTATCTTGTCCCAAACCTTCAGGTCCTGAGTTGGGGTGCTACTCCATGACCATAGAAAGCCCTGAGCCCACTCAGCTCACGCCTATTCCGCAGGAATACCACCAGTACATCGATGTCTTCAGTAAGAGTGCAGCCACGCACCTACAGACACTGGGACTGCGCAATTGACTTGCTGTCTGGAGCCAAGTTACTCAAGGGCCGTGTCTGTCCTCTTTCTCTACCCGAACGGCGTGCTATGGAGGAATATGTGGAGGAGGCCTTACAGCAGGGCTTCATATGACCCTGCACCTCACCTGCTACATCGAGTTTCTTTTTTGTTGAGAAGAAGGATGGCGGCCTAAGGCCGTGCATAGATTATCGAGTGTTAAATAGCCAGACTGTGAAATTAGCTTACCCTTTGCCTCTCGTTCCAGCCACGCTCGAGGAGTTACGCCAAGCCCGAGTCTATAGCAAGTTTGATTTGCGCAGGGCATATAACCTCATTCGGATTCGCAGAGGGGATGAATGGAAGACGGCGTTCGTCACACCCACTGGGCACTAAGAATATCAGGTCATGCCATACGGCCTCTCCAATTCACCCTCCATTTTTCAAAATTTTATGAATGAAATATTCCGTGATATGCTGCAGAAATTTGTCATCATTTACATTGATGATATCCTGGTATACTCACCCAACCTGTCAACCCACAGAGCACATGTCCAGCAAGTCCTTTAGCGTCTCAGAGAGCACTCCATGTTCCTAAAAGCCGAGAAATGTGAATTTCACAAATCCCACGTCCAGTTTTTAGGCTATGTAATATCCCCTTCCGGGATAGCCATGGAGATGTGCAAAGTAGACGCTGTCCAGCAAGGGCCAACCCCAACCACCACGAAAGCTCTGCAACGATTTCTAGGGTTCGCCAACTTTTATCGAAGATTTATCTTAGGTTATAGTCAGATCACTGCCCCTCTCACGTCACTTCTCCGGGGAGGTAGGAAGGTCTTGGAGTGGACTCCAGAGGCAGAAGCTGCCTTTAACAAGCTTAAGCTCTCTTTCTGCACTGCCCCTGTACTCCGTCACCCTGACCCTAAACACAAGTTCATAGTGGAAGTTGATGCAGCCACCTTAGGGGTGGGAGCCACTCTGTCCCAGTATCATGGCACACCCCCGGTACTCCATCCTTATGCCTTCTTCTCGAAAAATCTATCACCAGCTGAGCAAAACTATGACGTTGGCAACCGAGAGCTTCTAGCTATAAAGTTGGCCCTGGAGGAGTGGAGGCACTGGCTAGAGGGGGATTGGCACCCATTCGAAGTTATAACAGATCACAAAAACCTGCAGTATCTTCGCGATGCCAAATGCCTAAACCCTCGTCAAGCCAGATGGGCCTTATTCTTTACCCGGTTTCAATTTAAGATCACCTACCGGCCAGGGCATAAGAACACCAAGGCGGATGCTCTCTCGTGGCTCCACCAACCCGATCCCACTCCCGATGAGCCTGAGCCCATTCTACCTACCACAGCCTTTTTGCCTCCCATACAATGGGAACTCGACACCCAACTTCGACCCCCTGAGTGTCCTGAAGGAAAAACCTTTGTCCCTACCACCCTTCGCCTGCCAGTATTCAACGCCATTCATACATCCCCAGGATCTGGGCATCCCGGTAATCACCGAACCTTAACCCTCCTGCAGAATCGGTTCTGGTGGCCTCGTATGGCCCAAGATGTAGGACGTTACATCTGGGGATGCCCAGTATGTGCTATCACTAATGTGCCCCGACGATTACCCGAAGGCAAGTTGTTGCCCTTACCTGTTCCCCGTCACCCTTGGTCCCACTTGGGCATAGACTTTGCCGCTGACCTGCCTAGATCAGACGGATTCACCACCATCCTAGTTGTGGTGGTTCGATTCCTCAAGAACTGCAAGCTCATTCCCTTACCAGGCATCCCCACAGGCCTAGAGACAGCCCAGGCCCTATTCAGTCATGTATTTCACCATTTCGGTCTCCTGGAGGACATAGTGTCTGACCGGAGACCCCAGTTCACCTCTAGGGTGTGGAAAGAGTTCTTTCGGTTGCTCGGTGTGTCAGTCAGTCTCTCCTCCGGCTATCACCCACAAACAAATGGACAAGCCGAACGAAAGATCCAAGAGATTGCACGGTACCTCTGCACCTATTGTCATGAGCACCAGGAGGACTGGGCTTAATTTCTCCCGTGGGCCGAGTATGTGCAGAATTTCTTGCGCCAGGAGTCTACAGGCTTAACCCCGTTTCAGTGTGTCTAAGGGTTTCAGCCTCCACTATTCCCCTGGTCCGAAGAACCTTCCCTAGTAATAGCTGTAGACTACTGGTTTCGCGAAAGCGAACGGGTCTGAGATTTAGCTCATATCCACCTCCAACGAGCCATCCGACGGCATAAGACCTGGGTCGATGCACGAATGTCAGACAAACCACACTACCAACCTGAAGAAAGGGTATGGCTATCCACACGGGACATCCATCTTCGCCTTCCCTGCAAAAAACTAAGTCCACGATACATCGGCACTTTGCCTATCACCTGTCAGAACAATGAGGTCACCTACGAGCTTCAGCTACCACCCCGATATCGCATCACTCCCACCTTTCATGTCTCCTTATTAAAACGTTTCACTGACCCTCTGTTTCCTCCCATCTCAGAGCATTCCTCCACCTGAAGTCGAGACCACCGAAACCATCTACCAGGTTAAAGAGATCCTCAACTCCCGGCGGCGGGGCGGCAGACTCCAGTACATGATTGATTGGGAGGGATATGGGCCGGAGGAATGGTGTTGGGTGGACCGGGATGATGTACTCGACCCGTTGCTTACCGAAGAATTCCATCGTAGTCATCTCGATCGTCCTGCCCCCAGGGGGCGTGGTCATCCCCGCCATCAGTCAAGAGCGTCAGGAGACGCTCGTGGAGGAGGGGGTGATGTCACGCCGTCGCTAGTCACTGATCCCAGTTCAGTTCCCTACACCCGTTCACAGTCACCGGACTACTAATTAGACACACCTGACAATACTTACCTGCAAGGGTTAAAAGCCTCACCAGTCAGTAGCTCTACGGCTGAGCTCGAGGTAACATCGCAATACTTACCTCTGTCGATCTGCTATCTGTTCCTTGCCCACGGATTCCTGTTGGATTCACTGCCTGCGATCCTGTTAATGCTTCACTTAATGATCCACTGAATACTTACCTGTGTTGCCTGGAGGAGTTCCATTGATCGCGATCGGGAGATCGCCAAAGACTGTGGTAGTTCTCTACAGAGTTATTTATGTGGATTACCTGCCTTTTTCCAAGGCACTGTCAGCCGTTTGAGTTCTGTCAAATAAAAACCTATGATTTGAATTACTTCCAGTCTTCCGAGTCTCACTGAGCGTTACAGAAGCTCAGCCCCTAACCGAACAACCCCCATGCCATGGAGACATCCAACCAGGATGAGGAAGGGGAATTTGTCCGCCCATTGCCAACCCAAGTTAACTTTTTTTCCTCATTAATGTACACACAGCACCCCATATTGACAGAAAAACACAGAATTGTTGACATTTTTGCAGATTT
>JAUMHE010000067.1:2254207-2281223 GCA_032359235.1 Enteromius mattozi | reverse complement strand
ATTTATTTAATTGATCTCGCTCTCGCTGGGGTAACCTTGTATGTGTGACGTGGTCAAGTGAAGGCGTATTTAGGGCATATTTTACAGGAGTGTCGCAAGGCTACTGACCCAACAGTAGAAACGCGGCATGATTTCGGCCTCTGTGTTCCAGGTCCGAGGCTATTAGCTCCGCCCGGCTCGCACTGGTCAGTGGTCCTTCTACCAAAACAGCTCGTACTGTTTCAGCTATTAAAATAGTTCAGTTTTTTAAAAGTAACGTTCGTTTTTTGATCAATTTAACCTTTTTAAATCATCACAACTTGCCTAAAATAAAATAAAAACATTTCAAGCATATAACAGTGTTTAAACGTTAAACCTGCGCTGTAATAACACATGTGCGATGGTATGATGGTATATTCACTCTGTGAGGAAAATCTGAAGCAGGCTCATGCAGCACACGGAGGAACCAGCGCAATCACTTGCATTTTTTCCAGTGGAAACAAAAAGGCAGACGGCGTAATTTTTTTCTGATAGGCTAAAGGTAAGAGTAATACCTCATTCAGAACTGTGAAGGGTCTACTTTTATTTGGGTGCACTGACAATATCTTGAACAGGAGCGCTTCACAAAAATTGACCGAAACTCAGCGAAAAAAGACATAAATAAAAATAAAGCTTTAAATGACCACTTAACGAAATAAAAAAGAAATTGAAAACAAAAACTCTTTCATTATAATTTTAATCCATAAAGATGACTTAAGGTGCATCAGAGATGGCAAGTCAGGAATTTTATCTTTGTGACACGGACTCAGAAAACACTAAATAATTTAAAATATCTTCCTACTTCCTATTTGAATGCAGAACTCTTCAGCTGCACTGACGGCACGCTCTTTGTAGTTATTTTGGTAAAAGTAACTCAAAAGTAATACAGGATGATGTAACACATTACAATTTTGAATCAGTAATATTGTAATGTAAGGAATTACTTTTAAATAACAGTAACAAGTAATATATAATGTATTACGGTTTGGAAGTAACTTGCACAACACTGATTAGTGGTCAGAGGTTCGAGGCCAGCAGGTTTTTGAAGACATGAACAAGGAGTATAAAATTTTATCAGGTTGAACATCACAAGAAATGATCCTTGACTTCTTACCATAGTGCCCTTGAGCAAGGCACTTAGTAAGTGTGGTTTCAGAAGGAACGTTCCTGTAACGTTCATTTTCCTAACATGGTAAAGTCACAATTTTCAACATAATCAGATATAAAATCATATTAAAAATTATTATAAAAAATTCATTTAAAAAATTTAGCTTTAACCTCACTGTTGCTTGCATTCATTTTTTTATGTTTTTTATAAAACTGACTATTTGTCAGTTGGCTCATAGATGAGAGCTTTGAGATTCTTTGAGACTCATTGTCTCATTGCCTCATGCCACATCATCCTGCTTGAGTGCCTATCTACTTGAAATTTCCATTAAATGATCAACTCCTGGATGCCAAGGACCCTTCTCTTCCCCTAGCTCTGTTCTACACAATGTTGACCCAGACAAGTGGTTTAAAAACATTGCAAACACGTATACAAAACACATTGATATGCATGTTCCAAAAGCGTTTTAAGTCAGCATGCAAATACCAGCAACATATTGGCTCCATTTGTCATTGCGGTATCTCCCCCTCTTACCCCCACAAGAAACTGACCTTAAATGTGGCCTTCGCAAACGCCTTCATTTGAGAAACTGAATGGCTGGAAATGAATGAAATCTGGCTCAGCGGATCCCAAAGCCCATAATGATGGGAGATTTGCTTCTACAATAGCTGAGGGGCTGGCCCTAAGCACTATCAAGGGCTCCAAAACCCCAAGTGTGTCCTCGTTCTTATTATCAGCCTCTTAGCCTCGAACTTCCTATTTAGGCATTAGTGGCCTGTAGTGATTGAGTGCATCGTGGGCCTTCTGAAAGAACCAGGCTTTTGAGGCATTATCGCTGAGGCCACATCCAGAGCCACAGCAGTGTAAATGCCTATTATGCTGGGACAAGGGTCGCTGCTATGGGCGGTTGGAATAAATCTGCACTACCTAGAGTGAAGAAAAAGCAGCCTGCCTTGTTAAAAAAGCTAAAGGGAAAAAACATTTAACCTGCACAGAGTACTGCAGTGTTTAATTATCATCATGACGCCTTAATATCTTATATACAATGAAAACAAATCTTTGTCATCTTTTTGACCTATCGTGTAATTTCAAGTTCTTTGGGACTTGATAAATGAGTTGTATAGTGTCAGCATTGATGAGGGTGAGAACCGCCTGCCTGGGAAATGGGAAAGGTGAGTACTTTAAAGTAATGCTAATAGAATTCTTAAGTAACAACCTAGCTAATGATCATATCATGCCTGACCAGATATGATGGCCTTTAACACAGTGAAGCCCTGAACTTCAGAAGAGCATATGTCTCTCTAGAACTTATGACAGCCTAATTTCTACTTATTTTACTATTTCCTATCACACCAAGAGAGGCTAACATTTGCTGATTTATCTACTTCATTGTGCTTTTACTTATCACTTACTGTAGATCAGAGTCACCATTTTGATATAAGGTGCATTAGTTTGTTCCGTCATTGATATACATAACATGCAGACTATCCCATACTACACTAATATTGAGAACTACTAAATCATTAAAAAGTGTTTGTTTTTTCCCCTTCAGTCACATCTTATCTTAATAAGAACGGCAAGTAAACCAAGAATTTTTTTTCAAAATGTGTTATTTGTCAAAATTACTTTACTGATATGAATTTAACATACAACGACTCGCACACAAAACATTGTACTCAACAATGCATTATATCAACTATTATAAAGTCTTAAATATTTATATATCCAGCTCACTTTGACTTAAAATAGTCTAGAAATATTTGATGAATAATGCTTATTACATTCTCAAATTAATTGCAGGATTGATTTAGTAGATATATGAATGTTTTGCTCATATAGTGTTGCTAATTAAATGCAGTATTTGGATTCAACACATATGCATGAATATGCGCTTTTTGGCTGAAACTGGTTCTGTGGGTGACACATCTGTCCTAGGGCACTGCAGTGTAATTTTCCTACTGTTTTTGCAAATCGCTCACTGTAACACTCACAACATGGACAGATAAGGAGCAATGGTGGATGTTAAGGATCTTAAATGCATGTTAAAATGCTTCATGTATAAGGAGTTTTATTTGTGTGAGAGCAAAATGTAAAGAGTTGTTGTGCATTGACTGCTAGAATGTAATTAATATTTTAATCCTTTGTTGCAGATAATGTTTAGCATAGCCTACATTTGTACATTCTACAGTTGACACTGTTTGAATAATTTTTTTTTTTTTATAATATTATATACCATCAGATTATCGTATTAATCAAATAATGATTGACAACTGATTATCAAAATAATCATTTGTTGAAGACATTCCTTATGCATGAGCGGTTGTTGTAAATGTACTTGTCACATTCTAATAAAAAATGCAAAACCACCTTGTAGTTCAATGTAGATGTAAATGTAGATCTAAATGTACCCTGCACATCATAAACTTTATCCTGTTACAGTTTACCACCTGTTGTTAAATGACGTTGCTGCTGTTGTAAGAGTTACGGTTTCTATGTTAACAACACCCCACTTTCTTAGATGGTCTAAGTTTCCCACCATCATTCCAAATTGATGACCACTTCTCAGGATGTGATCCTCCTCTCAAATGGTACAAATGGATTCTGGGTCAAAGCAGTCAGTTCTTACAATGTCATAAATCGATTGCCTCTGACTTAAATATGTCTTGCTGAACATTGGTTGCCACCAGCAATCTTGAGGCAGTTGTTGGATTTGATTGACAGTTCATAGAAAATTTGGACTCAAAAGCTCCATCTGGGTGTTTACTGCTTAGTACAATGTGTTGATGGTAATTGTACCTGCTACATGCAGCTCTGACTGACAGATAGTGTTTACTTGTTACAGAATCATCTGGCTTAAATATGGATTGCACAAAGACAGTACAGACAGAAAGAGAAAGAGAACACTGTTCAGTTCTTGTCATTCAGAAACGTGAAAAATAGAGTATAAAGGAAGTGAAAGTTACGGCATCTCACATTTCACTGGAACTATAAATACAGGTCATTCAACAAAACAAGCAGCTAGAGGAGTTCAGAAGTGACTGAAATCAAACCCACATCTCCATATCCCTGATGTTCAGGACAAAAGGACTGGCTGTTCTTCAAAACAATGAATGTCACAGGTGCTTCTCTTTTACAAAATGTCACTGCTGTCTAAGAGAAAACAATAAGATATTCCTGTTAGTCCCGTTAGCTTCAACCTCATCCCTAGATCTTCTGTGAAAAATTACTCATATATGAAGTAAGTTAATCCCACATAGACCAATATAAACCATAAAATCACATAAACACATACATTATGAAAAGTGCCATTTAGGGAAATTAATTGAACATTAAGCTGAAGAGTAGGATACCAAAAGTGTGGTGTTACAGGTTCACAGGTCTTTGTGGGTCACATTTTGAGATGTCAGTTTCATATATCCTCGGGCTTTCCTCGAGCTGGATCACAAAGTCAGCACACAATGTTGGGAATATCATATATATATATAGGTAGTTGACAAATAAAATTTGAACTGTATCCTATGGTGTGACTTAACATAGCCTGCAAATAACATGAGTAAAATGTATCTTCATACTTAGAGTTACAAATAGCATGAGATAAGTTTATCTTCAATATTACATGAAGTATTAAACAAATCCATGAAAACTTTTTTTTGTTTGTTTATTCGAACCTGTAATGATCTAGCTGGTCTCTGCTTCACACCTGGACTCACTTTATCAATGAACTCTCGTCTCCACCTACCTCATGTGTTGTCTTGGTTACTTGTTTCTCCGCCTCTCTATGTCATCATCTCATGTATAAATATCCCAGATGTCCTTGTATTAGTCGCTGGTCAATGTTTGGATGTACGTCTGTTTTCCCCATTGTCTAGCCATCCGTGTTTTCCCCGAGTGTTCTGTGTTTCTGGATCTCCCGTTGCCGACTCTCACTGCCATTCCCGGATTATTCTCTTGTCTCTGCCTCCTATGTTCCCGTTCACCGTTGTTGACCCCGTCTGTACTGACTCTGGCTGTAAATAAAAGCTTGCACATGGATCCGTACGTCTACTCGTCTCTGTTCTATGACAGAACCATCGCTTCTGGCTAAAATTTGATTCTTTTTTCCATATTACTTTCTCCAGTTTTTCACAGTTTTTCACTTGATGGACTGGAGTTGGATAACTTGTGAATTATGTCTAAAATTCTAAATCGCTTTTTTAATAAAATGTTAAAAATGCATTGATACAAATATTTTAATTATAATATCTTAATGATACCATTCTTTGCCGCAGGTTTTGAGGCAGTTCACAAGGAATGGAGTGTAAAACCAATGGAGAGCTGCAGTGTGATGTAAAGTTGTGGATGAAGCCTGTTGTGGAGCTGTAAGCACTGACATGATCAAGTATGTGTTCATGCCAACTGCTGCTCACCCATTAGACGTCTGTGCCCTCCTGCTACCATGGAAACTAGATCCCATAATAATCACAAGCCTACCCAACCGCTGTCCACAAGTGTTTAGGATTTGGAGGGCCAGCAAGTGAGAGAATGAAGATGCAAACGGTTTCAAGTTTCTCCTTACAAAGCTAGCATCATGAAACCAAAAAATAATTATCAAATATTACAGGGCATGTATTTGGAAAATTGGACAACCATTGTAGTCCATACGGTAGTACATAACAGTTTCAAAATTCATTAAATTGTATTTGATATATATCAACCAAATGCAATAGTGTTTGTACACAAAAAGTTTCTGCCACTAAATCAGGCTTTTGCTACGCTGTTGATAAGGTTTTCTGGGTGTCTTTAACATGTTTCTGTATGGTGTTCTGATGACTAATAACAAGCAATTACACATCTGTAACATATGCAACCTTTAAATTAATAATTATAATTTTAGTTGATTAAAAATTACTCTTACACAGGGTTCTGCCAGTAGCATTTAAAATGACACACAGCCTCTTTGCACATCTCCATTAATCTCAGCTCTACAACCATTAATATTGGCCCTAAAAAAGGAATTTCCAATGACAGCAACAACAAAAAACTGCTATTGCTTATACCTGCTGTGAAACCAAAAATACAGATTTAAATAAAGCACTAACCACTATTTTGTCAAGTCATATATTACTGATCGAAAGGTTAGGGTCAGTCAGGTTTTTTTTTTTGCTTTGTTTTTTTAAGAAATTACTACATTTATTCAACAAGCTAGCAATAAATTAGTGCTGTGCAAATTATCGAATGCGATTATCATGCTCATCTCATCAGTAAAGTCGGTTCTGTGATTAGCAGTAAATCTCCATCATGTGTTTTTAGATGGAGCAGCATTTAATACACAGAGACATAGTTTACTATAGCTACGCAATATCACGTTCATTATCGCAGGCGATACATCAGCCTTAATGAACGTGTTATCTCTATATTAAATTGACTTTCTATTCACCAAAGATTAAAAAATAATAATAAAATTAAAATAAAAAAAAATAATAATAATAAAAAAAGGCAGCACAACTGTAGATAATACATAATAGATAAATGTTTCTTAAGCAAATCAGATAATTTCAGCTTTGCCATCAAAGGAATACATTATATTTTAAAATATATTGAAACAGAAACAAAGTTATTTTGAAATCTTAATACTTTTTCACAATATAAAACTTTTTACTATGTTTTGTGAGCATTAGAGACTGTTCAATATCTTACCAGGCCCAAACTTTTCATTGGTAGTGTATGTAGAGCACTGACAGCACATTTTGGTTTTACCTTATTAACAGATATAAATGTTTAAAATTTACAGTCTTACTCTTCTCATAAAAAAATTAATCTTGTTCACAGAGATTCACAAAAAAATCTAAAAAATGCAACAAGATAAAAGATTAAATTAGTTAACTCTAGTTTACTCTTAGCAGAATACATAAAATCTAAAAAAAAAAAATTAAAGAAAATGTTTCTTGACAGGGTAATTTATGATAATGTTAACAAAGAAAATTGACTGTGGGGCTGAATTTGTTCTACAGTATCTGGTTTGAGCATATGAAAATCATGTAACTACAGTTTTAGCAATATCAATAAAAAAAAAATAGAAGTGACAGGTTATTTTGAAGAAAAAAAAATCAAAATGACAAAATGTCAACACAAAAGAAAAAAAAATTACATTTCATGGGGTCTTTGAGGTATATGAGTACCTGTAGTGTTTTTAAATGGAGGTCGGTCACTAATGCACTGTTGAAGCTTACAGAAGGTTTTTTCACCAGTCACACAAAGCTACACTGTGTTATATTACCATGGTGACAAGTATGCATTTTCTCACATAAAATGATATTTCAAGAGCTGTCAACTTGTGCACTTATGGAAATTAGTGTGCATTGTGGAATACAGAACCCTGAATTATTGCTTTCTCAAATATCGACATACACAAACATGGTGTCTACATGTAGTTGCAAAACTAAAAGAATCAGGCACAAACAAGAATCATTCAGCCATTTATATATTACATAAAATTAATCTACTCATATTCCCAGAATCTTAGCCAGCTGTCTTATACTTTAGCCTAAAACACCTCCCTCTCAGCAACACGCCTCAGTCATCTAAGGTCAACTAAGACATCTTCTTCCTTAAACAGCTGGTTGCCATTTATGCCACCCTAACTCATGAATATGTACGACATTTGAACCGTTTTCTGTACAGTATCCCTAAAACACCTGTTTAATAGTATGGATGTGTGTGTTCCAAGGTGTAAGGTTACACAGGGTGTTTAAGGTGAAATTTCATATGTCTAGCGTCCCACTTAATGCCGAACGGTCATGTGGAGGTAAGATGATTTCAGCATGTCAGCATTTATAGCTTTCTGAAATTTCTTTATATTCTATAATGCTACTGTCATTGTTATCCTATGTGGAGAGCTGCTATCTGAACTGGTTTGTTTTTCTCTTTGTTTTTTTCAGACTATTATTCAAATAGCTCCCTCAAACAAAAATATATCCACTCTCACAAACAAACAAGTAAGAAAGAAAGAAAGTCTAGTTTTAGTAGAGGTCTTAACAATGTCAACAATGACATTGTGCACAGATTTGACAAGACACCAAAGTCTACAATTAAATCTCAAGAAGAACCCACATTTTTCTCACCAAATTATCTCAAGAGAGTCTGCAAAAATAGTCAAGTCTATCCCTTTTATTTCTTAGGGTGTACTCACAGTAGGCATGGTTGCTGTGAACCAGGCCCGAGTACGATTGCCCCCCATCCCCACTCTCCCACTCAGTTCGGTGCACTCACACTCGTCAAACGAACCACGCTTTGGTGGTCAAACGCACTCTGGCACGGTTCAAACTGCCTAGTGCGAGTAGATTGTGTCAAAACAGCTTCACAGGGATAATCACTGGAATTAGCTCAATCAATTATTGAAACTCAAACTTTGGAGACAATTCAGATACTGCTATAAAGCCACACAATGCCAGTGACAATGTTGCAAGTTGAGAACTCCATAAAAAAAGATAAAATATTTTCATCAGGAAAGTCACACATATCCTCTACACCCTCATTTGCATTGATTTGAGAATTGAACTGCATTTGAAACAACACTTTATTTCTTAACATAATGCAGCTCTGGCCAAACAGCACTGAGATTTGCCTTCAAAACGACATCTCTCTTTTAGCCCTGCGGAGTTGCATCAAGGCAGGTCACATCAACACCTCTGAAATTACCAGTCCAAATGTAAGCCTTTAAAATGACAAGAGTCCAAGATGCCCAAATGTAGATATGGATTCCAAAACATTTTCAAAACAAAATATTTTTCTAAGGTGACAAAGGGCTGCTTAATCACCTGTATTTGTAAATCTATGTTTAAACATATGGCCATGTTATATGTTTGGATGAAGTGGAGAGAGATGAAGTGTAAACTGAGGGAGGTGGTGAGGAGGGTGAAGTGCCTTCCTCTTCCTTACTGTGTTGTGACAGATGACTGAGCTATTGGAGCTCTCTGGATGGCAGGACTGCATTTCACTAAAGAAGTGGTCACTGCAGCGCCCCTGTCATTTTACAAGGAGTCACTGCAGAGCAGCATATTGGGTAAAAACTCGTGGTTTATGTACGGGACCCCACACGACTTTACTTTATTTTTTTTTAATTTTTATCTTTTTTTTAATTTTACTAATATTTTTTAAACATGAATCAGGACCTTTGGAGAATATGCATTGGAGCCACAGGTAAAGAGAATATATTCACAGGGAATTATTAGAGGAACAAGGTGAAGTTCAGTAAACACCTTATTGATGATGTATACTTTGTACAGGCAAGCAGATGAAGCCAGAGTAAAAAACGTAATGTGCAAACTTTCACATTAAGTGGCTTCCCATAGAAAACCATTTTATGGGAACCATTAAATGGATTGCGTTCATATTCCGGCCTCATTTGCTTTCCTAGGTAAACTATGCATCATTAATACAGATATTACTGAATTTCATATTTTATAATATTACTGTTCTAAATTAAAGCACTTTAAGTGTTTCTACAACGTTTTGACGCGCTGTTTAATGATTTAAATATTGACAGGGAGGCTTAATATGGATTGCAAATTGCCAAAACTTGAATTTTGTTCACATAGTGTACCTTCGTGTTATTGTTTTGAGAGGTGATCTAAATATTGCAGTGTTGAACCAGATGAACAATTGACAACTGAAATGGATGTTTTGCCTTTCAGGTCTTCAAACCAGTCACGTGACTGAAAACTATGAATTACAACATTTATTAATATTTTGAATTAGCTTATGTAAGTTTATTTTGTTTTAAATTTCAGTTTAACTATTATTAGTATTAGTGTTATTTCAGTTTTAGTCATTTCAGCACTTCAATTTTTTATTGAGTCAGTAGCCAAGGCAACATTTCTTTTTTTTTTTTTTTTCATTTTTAAGTTTTTCTCTTAATAATTACAATTAATATTATTTCAGCTTTATTTTGACTAACAAAAACAATGAGCAATACAGTAGTTTTAGTTTTATTTAATAATAATGACACACACACACAAAATAAAATGTTCCTTTAACACAATCAATCAGCTTTGCACCATGCCTGACAACACTCATTATTTATAATAAAATCACACTAACCCACAGCCATATTGCTTAAATACAGTACTTTCCTATAGGCCCAAGGTAATTTCAGAATAAATATGGCAATTACAGGTAAAACGGTTCTATATATCAGCTGAAAGAGCTTTGAGTTGTTTTAATGATCAACCTCTCAGACACTCTCATTTTCTCCAAAAATGTACAGTTTACTTCCATAAAATTGAAAACTGAAAGCACGGTCCATAAATCAGCTATGAAACAAATTTTCCCCACTACTGCTCCTTTCATTTTAAGGTTGGCCGTGCAATAACAATCCCCTTATGTCAGCGCGGTTCATTTTGTGGAGTGCTGAGTGTGAGGTGGTTGAGTTGTGTGGTGCGCTTGGCCCCGTGCTGCTGAAAACAAGGACTTAACAATCTAAAGTGCTGAAATAACACTTCCTGTCTGTCCTTTGACATGCCAGACTTCCTGTTTGTCAGAAATAAATCTTTGCTTAAGCTGGACATTCCACCATGGGTCAGTGTTTCTCTCTCTCTCTCTATTCATTCACAAGTTCTCTCTTTCTTTGTTTCTATTTTATTCTCTTATGCGCCCTCTCTTGAGCTGCTCGACTACCCCATGGGTGACAAAGCTCTGAGTGAGAAAGGTTAAAGAGAGCTGAAACAGAGGGCTAGAGATCAGGTCAAAAAGAGATAACACCTCCTGAACGTGGGTAATTGAAAAGTTTAGGAGGATAGAAAGGGGAAGAAAGCTAGTAAACAAAAGACGTGAAAGACAAACAGTGCACGGTCAAGCACTGATAAAGAGGAGAAATCAAGACCAGCTGCCTATTATGTCATAAATTCAACCAGTTCTCCTTTAAATTTTCTGTAAGAGGTAGCCTCTAGTCTGCTTTAGATGATGATTAAACAGTTCAAACTATGAAAACATAAAGCTGTTATACACATTACACACACACACACATACACACACACACACATTATATTAACAAATAACATTTTAAATTACTTTTGTGTCTCAATAAATAACACAGTCATTTTTATTTAATCAAAACCGGCCTAAGCTACCTGGTCTCATAGCATTAACGTACCTTGGTGCAAGTACATCAGTGCAGTTTCCAAAAGAGGCAGTAAAATTCTGACACCTTTTATTCCTTTTCACACAAATTTACAGAGTTTCAATTAATAAAGCATAATTTTCACACAATTACTTGAAGAATATCATGTTATGACTTAACAATATTAATATGCTGGGAGATTTTAAAAATTGGTGCTTTTGAATGTTAGCATCACACATATCCAGCTTCATATCTATGGGTTTTCATAGACGGTATAGATTTACTCGGTAGCTCATGTGATACAGCATTGCACTTAGGTGATGGAAAGCTCCGGCTCAAATTCTGTGTAAAATGGTTCGACAAAGCAGTTCAAATCTGCATCAAAGACAGTTAAAAAGGCACGGTCGCATCAACAAATGCCTTTTGATAGTTTTGCATTTGTTAACACTATCGGGTAAGTTTAGGGCTGGATTTGGTGTAGGCCATATTTCCAACATGATAGAGCATTAACTTTTAGCGACAGCCCCCGGATATTTTAATTCTGAACCGCCACAATATGTAACTGAAGCAACGTAATAAAAACACACTAACACAGCAATACCTATGTCACGGTATATATATATAAAAGAAAAGTTTTAAATAGTTTAGCTCCTCATTAATTGACTGAGCTCTCATTACATTAACTTCCACTTAGATCTCAAAATTATAAAAATAACTACAATTATCCAAACCATGTTTGTCTGGCCAGAGAACATCTGACTGTTCAATTTACACTTTACAGAAATCATTTTATTCAGATTTGACTTAGTATATTTTGACTAAAATACAACTCAGCAATTCAGTACGAGTTTCTCGGACTCAATTCAACAGTATACATGGTCAGCAATTCTTCACAGTGTAAATCATGAAAGCACTCAACAATGAATCACTTGAGGTTTCAGTATGACGTCAAGAAAGTGTTAAAGAGGGATGTCAGACAGACAGATAAATCTATTACCCAGAACTTTAAACATGAAAGGGAAATTTAGGATAATATATGTACTTTGATGAACATTTCGCTTACGAGGAACAATTCTCCCTATGTCTCATCCAACGACTTTTAGCCAAAAGGGCATAACGCAGGAAGAACCTGTTCTCTGATCCTCTGAAATGTACTTAAAAAAAACAAAACAAAACAAAACATAAAATTACTATTGTACATTTCCAAAATCATGGTATTACATTTTCTGATATGCAAGTTACATTAAAATAAATTATTTAAATCCACTGCAGCAGCACCTGAATAATATGTCCATTAGTTTGACTGAGGAAGGTTTTCCATTAGGTTTTATTGGTTCAATTCCAGCTGGCAAACACACACACAAACAAACACACATTAACACACACAAACAATGCAATTACCCATGTCTGTTTCATGAGTTCACACTTCCTCATTAAGGAAAGGAAAGGAAAGGATGTGACATGTGGCCAGGTATGGTTTCCCATACCAGGAAGTTGTGCTCTGCATTTAACCCATCCAAGTGCACACACACAGCAGGTAAAAGTGATCAACCACATTTAATACGAGTAAAATAGCATGCTTGGCTTGCTGTCCAGGGGAGTGAGCCGGGAGCTCGGTGGACTCCGAGCCCTAGGGGTTTTAGCCCTCAACTGCAAGGGTCTGTCAGAGCTCGGCGTCTGGCTCGAACCCCGCGTGCCCCCCCTGAGGAAGGTGAGGACTGAAGGCGGTGGTAGGGGCAGCGGAGGGATGCAAGAACGAGATGCGGAAGGGAAAAAAATCAATCTTATTTTTTATTGATGTTTATCAACATCATTTATTTTATCCTGTGCAGAAGGACATATGCTGGTACAAATTGTAATCCAGGGAAAGACAAGGTTATTTTAAATAAAGAACATGAATGAATTACTTGTATGTCAAAAATAGATCAATATCAAAAATAAATAATTAAGTAATTTAAAATAATAAAACAAAAAATTAAAAGAACCTTTACTTATCAAATTTCCCATTTTAAATAAAATGTTTGTGGACTGTTGATCACATAAGCAGCCAGTGAACATCTGATTGAATCTTAAGCCCTTAAGCAATTTGATATTATTTAGTTTTAGGTCTTTCCAGTACTTCACATCACAAAGGGAAACATCATTCATCTCTGAAAGAATAAAGACAGGCTTTTGAACAAGAGGGCAAGAAGAGGGATCTAATCAAAGATGCTTTTGGTGACACATAAAGGGCTTATCGAACTCATTATAAGTAAAATGGGCATCAGATGAATCAATGTGAACCACAGGGAGGTGCTGCCTTTGCCAGACCTTACTGCCAGACAGCACTCATTAACACACCACAATACAAGTGAAAGGGACTCAATTGGTGAGGACAACCGCGGTCCAGTGATTTCACATCAGAGTACTGTTTCATCTGTCTTTTTCTCTCCCCCTTTCTCTCTCTCTCTCTCTCTCTGCCTGGGTCACTCATCTTTCTCTTAATCCCTGTCTGGTGCTTTTCACATCACTCATTCACTCTTGTTCTGTCCTGCATACTTCAATGTAATGCCACGCTTCAACTCATACAGCTAGTTCAATTTCAAGAGTTCAGCTGCTGCTCTCCAATGCTCTGTTAACTTCCTGGAACTCATAAAAAAACACCTATACAATAGTAATATAGTAAATCCATGTTTTATGAACATTATATAATATGTACAATAGGATTAGGATTGGATGTTTGCTCAGGATTAGTTGCTTGTAACAGTAATAACATAATGGTGTACCGTAAAATAATGTAACATGTAACAGGGACACTGTAAAATAAAGTGTTACCCAGTTTTCTTTGAAAGACTTTTACTAAAAAAATCATAGTAATACCATGTTTTGGGCAGTGAAATTCCATGGTTTTATCTAAATAAAATATACATACTTGACACAATGGTAACATTAGAAATGTCTTCTTTAATTAAAATTAAAAAGATACATAGAGATATTTAAAATGTCTGCTCAGTCCTATTCATATTCTCTGCAAACCAGCACAAGCTCATATGTCAGTTTCATAAGTGCAAAAGACTAATTGTCAGTTTCTATTGATTGTAAGTGAAAAACTGCTGATAAGGGGCATGATGCTTGCTTGCATAAGCTACGAGGTACTTCATTACTCTGTGTGATGAAGGCAGTGCTATGGGCAACATGACAGGATGTGATGCATCCAGCAGCCCTGCAGTCCTGTAACCTTCTTGTGTCTTGGTCTTTTAAGTCAAATCTCTCTGTCTGCTAGTTAAAAGCGACACCAACACTTCAGCTGTGATCCACAAACAAATGATGATGCACCTGGGTAGACAACTGGAGATCAGGTAAAATCTGCCCTGACACTGTTAGCTTTGGGGAGAATCTAATGTCAGAATAGTTATAAGGACAAACCTGAAAGGATTTATATATGAGGACAGCACATGAACACACAAAAAAGACAAGATTTTCATTTACAAAAAAATTATAACTGAAAACAGTAATTGTTCTAACAATTGTCTATTTATATTAACTAATTATTTATAGCAAAGAGTTTTATGCAAACTGTTTGCATTTTCATGAATTTCAAAGGGTGAGTGAGATTGAACCACAAAATCATTTTAAAAGTACTTTTTGAATTCAGAATATAGAATACATTCAGCTCACCTGCTGTGCTTGCTGGTTCAAAATAAAAATATGTATTAGCAAAATTTCTAATTCATGTAACAAAAGCTGCTTTAGGATGCATTGACAGTTTTAAGTTGTTAGAATTTAAGTTATTTTAACATAAGCAAATTTGATTGTTAGTGTAGTATTTCACGAGTTCGCGCTTCATCATAACAATAATGATAAATAGTAAGCAAATTTGGCGTGCTGTCCGGGGGGCGAGCCGGGAGGCGGCGGACTCCGAGCCCTAGTGATTTGAACCCTAGCAAGGGCAGAGCTCGGCGTCCGGCTCGGACCCTGCATGCCCCCCGTAAAGAAAGGCGCAAGAACGGGCGGAGGGCGGTGGAGAAGGGGCGGAGGAGGGATGCACAAAAGACGAGATGCGGAAGGGAAGGAAAAGGGTTTATTTATAGTGGGTAAGACGGATCTGATTGGGCAGGTGAGATGAGGAGATTGATTAGTTAATGCGGTGCCAGCCGCGGTTGATTTCGTTCACGCTCCTCCCGAAACTAGCAAAACATCATTTAATAAAAAAACCTATAATAATAAAAATTAATGTTTTATTATTTTTTGTTATCATCATCATCATACTATTCTATGTTTCTAAAACTTACAGTTAAAATGCTTAAAAGTCAGGAACAAGAAACTCATTTTACATAATTGTATTTCTGATTGAAACTATATTGAAAGAGACAAAAATATGGTTATATCCATCTTCAGCAGTAATTATAGTGAGGTTGTCACATAACAGAAAAAAGCAGGTGATTGGCAAGCAAGGTTAAAAAATAAGAAGCATTCGTTTACATTTAGATTATTTATTTGGCAGACAATTTTATCCAAACTTTAAAAAAAGAGTGATTAGCAGTTGCTATGTGAGTTTGCACATACACTAAGCTAATGAGAATGAACAACAGAAAGTGTCAGTTTGGCAGACACAACAGAGACAAATTGGAGTAAATGAAAACAAAGATAAATTAAGATAACAGATTTTAACATCAGGATACCAGAAGCCACACTCTAGAATTTTCCACACTTTGAGCCACAAAGCAAACTTCATTCTAAGACGCTCCACGCAGTATTTGTTTCACTTTCTCTGTCATGTGCCAAAAGCCCTCAAGACTATCAGAGCAGCAAATAAAAGGCAACTTGCAGGCGAGAACTAAACAAACTGAGTTTGGAATTACAGGCCACAGTTTCCAGTCTAAACTCAATCAGATTCCCATCCCTCTCTCCTCACTGAGGCAAAGGCACCCTGAATTAAACTAGATGGAATCAATGTTCTCTGAACTAGAGGCAAAGAAAAGGCCTTGAACTTGATGACTTCTTTATTATGATATGAATATGAGTAACTTAAGAATATTCATTAAGTGAAAATGATATCAGTACCAATCAATAATGACCCTGACATGCTTATACTGAATTTAGCACAGATATTTTAATGCTCTGGAAGAATTATACCAACCCAATCTCATGGCAATTCGTACATATTTTACGAGGTAGCTAATTCGTACAAATTTTGTACAACCTCACTCGTACAAATTCATACGATTTTTGCTATTTTACGAGTTGCCAATTCATATGATTTTGTACGAATCACCTAAACCTAACCCCGCTCCTAAACGGGGGGTTTTAGACAAATCGTACAAAATCATACGAGTGAGGTTGTTTGGCACCTTATATGAATACGTACAAATTGGTTGTGAGACTGTGTTGATTATACACACACATGAAAACAAATCTTAATTATGCATGTAGCATGCATGTAACGCGTCTTATGTTTGCCTGTAGAACAAAAGTCTAAAAGTCTGAGTCAGTTTTTATTATATTATATTTATTAGTATTTATTTTTTTATTTTTTTTTAACTGCTGAAAAATTCTGCCTTGCCATTACAGAATTTAAATATTCAAAAATATTTATTTTTTATTTGTGATATTCACGATATTACTGTTTTTATTGTATTTTTGATCAAATATATGCAGCCTTGGTAAACATAGAAAAGTTAGTACTTCTTGCACAAACATTAAAAAATCTGAAATCCCCCCCCCCAAAAAAAAAAAACAACAACAACAACAACAAAAAGTTTGTAATGAAATTTGTCATGTCTCTATGAGTTTTACCCTAAACCAAATATACTGTAACTCGTCAGGTAGACAGTCTATTACTCACCTCCAAGAAACTGCATGCCCCCTGCTGCACGTCCGATGGTTCTGGAGATGAGTTCTGATATGCAGCAGCCCATGACCGCTGTGAGCGCCACCAGCAGCAGCAGGCCACATCCAACCCCTGTCATGACTGTACAGATTCGCCACTCCACACTCGGGATACCCTGAAAGCTAGCATAGCGCCCACACTGCTCCAGCATGATTGTAGCCTGCCTCTCTTCATCCCGAATGGGGTACGAGCAGCGCCGGAAAGTACCGAAGGACACTGGCTTATCCATTTGTGAGCCCAGCAGCCAGTAGGGCATGAAGAACCCCACACAGGAAGCTGCTGCACTCAGCAGGGACATCAGAGCCCAGATCATCCCTGTACACGTGAGGCTGGATGCCATTCTGGAGAAATGTCTTTAAATATTGGCCACAATTCCAGAAGAGAACTTTAAAAAGAGGATATCAGACACACACAAAATAAAAATTCCTTTTGCCTTGCTAAAAAGAGGACGTCTATCTCCATACAGTCTTCACCATTGTTCTGTGAGCCGTCACCTGAGAAGAAGCAATAAAACACATAGTCCTTTCAGTCTTCACAATAAAGATTCACAATCCCTGTTATACTGTATATGCAACAGAATTCATCAGTACCAATTTCAAAATACATTATATTCTTTTGAACTTTAAACAAGCCTCAAAATCATGGTTTATTGTACGAACAGCCCCCAAACCTCTGAAAAAAAAAGGTTGCTTTTTGAGTTGAGATTATCTGGCCACTTAATTTTATAATTTCACTGCACATTTTTTTCCAGTGTTAGTGATTAGTTGTACATTACAATATGATATGACATGTATTAATCAAAGTTTTATAAAATTAACTAACATTAACTAATGATGTCAAGCTTCTGAAGTTTAATTTAATGTTTGTTATATTGTTAAAGTTGCCACCCAACATTTTTCATATAAGGCTGAGTGTGGAGTCTAACATCTAAAATTTATACAAAAGATTACTGGTGGATATTAGTAAAGAAAAGAAAAGAAAATGTGTAAAAAACGTTTCATGTGTTAAAATTTACATTCAACGATTTTATTTAAAATATTTGATATGACTAAACAAAGTAAGTTTTTTAGGGGTCGGAACTCATGGTAACAATTGCACATTTTCACCTTTCACTGTATGAATCTTTGCAATAATAAAGTAATTAGAACTCTTATTAAGAAGACAAAAAAATGCATGATATATCAGCTGTGCTCATATAGCCTAGCATGTGCATTTATGTTTTAGGATTATATTTTAAAAATTATTCTAGGCCTATAGTGTAATCATAGGTATTAGTAATATAAACGTAAATTACTATAACGTCTCAAACATCTAATATTTACAAATGATAAAGGGGAAAAGCCTACAAAGCTCAACAGACTGATCATCTATTATTAGTGCCACTTCGTGACAGTCCTGTTATAATCGGCTGCCATCATGCAAACCATAAACATTAATTTACAAAAACATCGCATGTGAAAACTTACATAGATATATTCTGACTGGTGTGTTAATTTCAAATTCCTGTCCAGCTTCGTGGGACCGTGGAGAAGAAATAAACTTTGTCCGCTGAACGGGGCGCAACTCGCGGTACGCGCAGAAAACATGCATAAAATTCCTTACATGGAGTCTGCTGAGATCTGCCTGTGTCTTTCTATTCATTTGAATGTCACTCCTGCAGGAAAGCGGTAAAATAATCCCAGTGTATTTCAGAAGACACAGGAAATATTGAGCCACGTCCGTATCCACGCACAGAGCGCTGTGTGGCAGCAGTCAGACTACACGAGTCCGAGGCGCGCTCTCTTCGCTCACTTACTCGAGGCTCCTCCCACAGTCCTGCTGCCTTTTAATTTTACTCCAGTGTATATTTCACAGGGTAAATTTATTTTAAAATCAGTTTTTGAACAGACACGTAAAGTCTATTCTAAAAAAATAAATAATAAAAATAAGAATACGAATAAAAAAAAACTAAAGAAAAAAGAACAAACAAACAAAGAAAAAGAAAAGAAAAAGAAAAAGAAATATTTAAACCAAGGGTTCGTGGACCCCTAGAGGCCACAGGGGAGTACTAGGGGGTCTATAAGTTAAGAAAAAGTAAAATAAATAAATAATATTTAATAAATAGGTAGGCTAATAAATTTAATTAACAATATTGAACTAACTTAAAATAATATTAAACTAATTATAAACCAATTAAACATAAAGTAAAACTTTAAATAAGAAACAATACAACTAAAAATAATATATAATAAAAAATAAGACACTAAAATGCAATGTACTAATCAATATATGAAATGTAGGCTAATTAAATATAAGAAACATTATTCTTATTATAATCAGCACACAAACTGTTAAAAAATGTTAAATAAATTCTCTAAATTCAGGTTTGACTAGTGCAAAATAAACTATTGACTAAAATGGCTTAGGATGGAGGAGATGGAGCATGTGTGTAAAGCTCAAGAGATGCTGGTGCAAAGTGGTGCATGCTGGAGGAGTGACCACAGCTGTGAATAATTCACAAAGGCTTCACATCCAGAAACACTACAGAGAGCATAACCCTATGACTCACCTTCTTTCTCCATTTAATCCCTCTGAAGAGAAATGGGCAGAAATTCAATTGTTTCTGCCCTCTTGGGTGCAATTTCTGTAGTTGCTGTGATTATTCATTGTCAAGGTAACCTTTTTCCCTCTGGCAAGGTGAAGTTAATGTCAAGGCACTTCTTTGAAGTGATTTGCTGCATTTTAACAACAGTTATAGGTGCCACTGGTTGGGGATTTAAATTGACAGCAAGCTGTGTTACCTCATATGACCACTGCTGCTACTGTGTTTGTGTTTTATTGTGTTTGTGAAGTTAAGAGGAGCTGGTAAAATCCCCTCTCCCAGAACAATACAAAGCAAAGCAAAACAATAAAACATTTTCATTCTCAGTTGTCATTGTGATTATAATTTAAGATATGTTTTATTTATATATATCAAAACACTTAAAACATTATTTTTCCATTTTTCCATCCAGAAAACTGGATGGAATCCAGTGTTGTCCGTGTTGATACATTTTCCGTCGTATTAAAATCATTTCATAACATGACACTTACTTGCCTAAAAAGACATATTTATCGTGTGCGTTGGTAACAGATCACACTAACAGGTTAGGCTATTAATCTTACCCTGGAGAGAAAAAAAGTTATCAAAAGTATCCCCCCCTCTGCTTTTTTCACAAATCGCAACCTGGGTTTCTGGAGATTTTATTTATTTGCGCAAATGTCAACAGCTAGAGGCGCGGAACTAATGTGTCGACCTCTTGTTTCAGTGGGACGTCTTTCTGGTTACTTCAGCTTCCTGGAGGTTGACGTGGATGTTGATGATGGCAGAGACTAAAGCAGAGCTGTCAATTGATGCTTCAAACCTTCACACCTTTAACATCAGCGGGAATGCATCCTCACAGCCCAACAACCCTCTATCCAGAAAACTCAACAAGATCCTCGAGACCAGGCTGGATAATGACAAGGTTTGTGACAGTCTGGTCGCATTTGCTAACTTGTTAGATCGCAGTGCACCTGCAGTCATTACAAATTGTTTGCACTTTAGAAAAAAATTAAGTAAAACCAAATTAACATCATTTCCGTCTCTCTAATTTATATATTAAATTGCACATGCAGTTAATTTATTATTAAAATTTTTAGCCATGATTTGTCTCTGATTCAAACACGGATAAAAAAAGCTGTCCTGAATTAGAGATCAGATAAGTGGCAAAAATGCACCATGATATTATTAAAAATAATGGTACACGGTAAATAATATTTCAGTAGCGTAGTGTTCTGCATGTACTGTACATGTTTCTTGTTATAACATGGTAAATCTTCAGGGGTTGGACAAAGTAATAGGAACACTATTTTTGTAGTAGTGATTGTAACTTGTAGACTTAGTGAAAAAACAAATGTTTCTATTATTATTATTATTAACTTTTCATTGTCTTTATTGTCGATGTTGTATTTCAGTGTAGTAAAGTCTGTGTGTGAAAAAGAAAACTTGTCAGACTTCCAAAAAAGGCTAATTATGGAAGACTGTTTATCACGAGCATCTGTAACCTTTGCAGTTCAATTGTTTGATGTTTTAAAAATGCAATTAAGACTTTGAACACAAACCTTGGCAAGACTTCATAATTAAAGAATAGTGGGCGAAAAGTGAATGAGAGCGATTGTGTCCAAACATAGAACTACTGCAGCAAAGGGACAGCAAAGTTTAATAATCATACTGAAGACCCTGTTTATCAAAAAAAATATGACCACATAGAACTCAATAAATCCAACATCTAAGAAAGAATATTAAATGCTAAAATGCTAAAAACACTACTGCTAACAGATTAATCAAAGAATCTTAAAGAAAAAATATATCACGCTTTCAACAAAAATATTAAGTAGTTTTCAACATAATAATAATAATATAATAATAATAATACATGTTTCTTAAGCGTCAGATTAGAATATTAGAATGATTTTTGAAGTGTTATGTGACACTGAGTACTAGAGTAATGGCAGCTGAAAATTCAACTTTGCCATCACAAGAAAAAATTTAATCAGAACATGCGTTATAAATTTTGTAAATGCAGTTATGTCATTTGATGTTCATAGGCAACATTCAGTTGATAAACAAACAGCAGTGAAGATCTTGTTGCTTCACTTATTTTCTTTTTTTGTTTCTTTTTAGGAGATGCTGGAAGCATTGAAATCTCTCTCTGTGTTTTTCACTGAGAACAGTCTGAGAACTAGGAGGAACCTCCGAGGAGACATAGAGAGACGCAGCCTGTCCATCAATGAAGAGTTTGTACGGATATTTAAAGAAGTGAAGGAGGTAAATTTTGTGAAAATTCTATACAGCAGACAAAACATGTATAATTAAAATCATCCTGTAACATTACATAACATGCCTGTGACACTTTTTTTGATCAAAAACTATACTATATATATACTATACTATATATATACTAAAAACTATATATATTGAATTAGTTAATATTTATCATTTTTATTTGAATTTTAGTTAAAGTCTTAATTATTTTTGTTGTGTTTGTTTTTGTATTTTTTAAGTTTTGTTTTTGTATTTCTATTTAGCTTTCATTTATATTTATTTCAGTTTTATTAATTTTAGTTCTTGTCTACATCTTACCAGTTATATTATATTCAAATTACAAAGTGTATTTATGCATTTCACTTCTATACTCTAGCTAACTGAAAACTTTTTGGTTTGGGTTGACAAGATTTATTTATTTTTTTTTAATTAAAAGACTTACTTTTACTTCAATTGATCAAAAGTGACAGTAAAGATATAATAATTAGAAAGATGTTGTTGCAATAAATGTATATTTCAAATAAATGCTGCTCTTTTGAACACCATATTGATCAAAGAATCCAGAAAAACATGTATCAAGAAATATTTTACAAACATTTTACAATATATTAAAATAGAAAATTAGCAAATTAGCAAGTTGAAGTACTAAAATTATCAAAACTGAAATAAATATAAATGAAAGATAAATAGAAATATAAAAAATACAAGACTTTAACTAAAATTCACATAAAAATTATAAAAATAAATATTAACAAAAACTGTAATAGTATATCAACGATAATAAAATAACGCTGATACATGGCTTTGAAAAAAAGAGAAAAGCATCTAAATAAATGTAAAAATAATGCTGCTGAGGTGGTTTAAACAGTAAACTTTGCATATAACCTCTGTAGCACTATTGAACTTCTGCTGCAATATATGACTTGAGTGTGTCTTTCTGCTTCAGGAACTAGAGAGTGTTCATGAAGATGTTCAGGCCATGAGCTCCTGCTGTGAAGAAATGACCAACAGGTTGAAGGTAATTGTTCATGTTTGTATTTATTTAGCATTGTATTTATTTTAGAAAATCATGTTTCTTTACTGCAATTATTAGCAGCCTACTAAAGATTTAATAAATAAATTTACATAGTTGAGGGGCCAACATGCTTTTTTTTTCATAACTTCGTTTTGTGTGTTAACAGGCAGCCAAAGAACAAACCCAGGATTTGATTGTAAAAACCAACAAACTTCAGGGAGAGAAGTGAGTCTGATAAAATTCTCTAAGGTGTTTGAGTGATATGAGGTTTTCACAGCTGATCTGGAGAGTGGTTTGCTTATCAAATGAATATCAAAAGTCCCATTAGTGTTAACCATAAATCACGCTGCTGATGGTGATTTAATCTAAAGATTGGTTTGCTCGTATAACATCAAATCGTACAAATGATTACTATTGTAACACTTCATTCTCAAACTGTTAATGTTAACAACATCATTATTGTGTGACTGTGTATATAGGCAAAAAAAGCAAATTATGCTCCCTTCAAACTGTTTTTTTTTTCCAAAATACAAATCTTGTGTAATGTTGTGTAATCTCTGTAATCAGAAGCACATTTAAAACTGGAACATAATTTAATTATTGCAGCTGCTGTGAGAAAAGGCTATAAAACGATCTGCCACCTGCAGGATGCTCACATGCTATAACTTAGTAGCCGGGACAACTTCTTTATTTTTACAGACGTGATGTAATGACCTACCCGTGCCACTTAAATTAGAAAACATTATTATAATTAGAATTTTTATTATCATTATTATTATTTAAACTGCTGTTAATTGGGCTAAAGTAAGGCGATAGTTTTGAATGCTGGCTGGTTATGTATTTGCTCAAATATTGATTTCGGATCATTTTTAACCAAAAAAAGTTAGGGAAAGCTGCTTTAAGATTAATTAATTAATGCACTGTAAACTACTGTAACATGAACAAACAAGGAACTTTTTTTTTTTAATTAACTAACATTAACAAAGATTAATATAGTGTGTAATAAATGAAGTATTCATTGTTTGTTCATGTTAATTAATAAATTAACTAATATGAACAAATAACACAAAGTATTATTTATAACGTTACAACAGATTTCTACAGTGACCGGGAGGGGAAGTCTTCTGGTTCACTTAGTTTTGTTGTGGCCACGACATATTTACTCGTGGGAACGTGATAATATAATGTGGCCACAAGATCGTTTTCGTTAGATGCTGTGTTGAGGGAACGACATATTTTTCTTGTGGCCACAACTTCTTATGTTGAGGGAACAACATATTTTTCTCGTGACCACGAGTTTATTGAAAATAAACAAACCTGCGTGACAATAGCAACCTAGGATTATAAGAGATGGATTCATTATTATTTTATTTTGAATTAAGAAATGATTATATTAATTATTATAGAAATTATTTCATATTATTCAGCATTCATATTAAGTTTATCATGAATAAATGTTATGTAAAGTTAATAAAATAGGCATACAAGAAAACATTTTTTCCTTGCTAGTTGTGGGTTTCCATTAACTGTTTGTCTTCATAATATTTGTTTATAATAATGATAATGATAATAATAATTATAATTATAATAATAATAATTATTATTATTATTATTATTATTATTATTATCACCATCATCATAATCAACAACATCATTATTATTAGCCTAATATCATATTTTTATATTTGTTTTTTCCCTTCATTTCGATCTCTTTACATAATGTTCTGATTTTTGTAGGCCTAAATAAGCCTACTGTAATATTCAACCATATATATAATATAATGTATTAAAGCTTTGATTATGCTGGAATTTAAAATGCAGTTTAAAGGTTGAATTTAATATATTTCATTTATTCATGAGAATTAGTAATTATTAAAATAGCCGGTCCTACTTTATATTAAGTGTCCCTAATACCTGTGTACTTCCATAGTAACTAGATGTGTATGTAGTATGTAACCCCAGTGTAAGTACACACCAGTACATATTATCTACAGCTGTAATATTTCTGTAACTTCACACATGTAACAACCCTCAGAATAGTGTGTGTAAGTACAAATGTGTAACATTTATCATCATGCACGGGCATGAATAGTCTACAATCATAAAGTATACTAGCAAAACTATACAGGGGTGCGTTTCCCAAACAATGATATAACTCTCTTATAAACCACCATAGTACGATGCATTGTTTTGGAAACGATCTAGCTAGTCACGACTGTTTCCCGAACACGGTCGCATCGCCGTTGTTTGAACCACATTAGTTCAACAACATAGGGCCATTGTTAATGAAGTCATACGCATGTGGTGGAGGAATAACTTATGCTGTTTAACTGATTAGAGATCTCCAAGATACTGCTGTATTGAACATGACACCTATTGACTAATTTACTATTTTTGTTCTCTGTCATTTTGCTTTATTTGATCTTTGAATCATTGCAGGTTCCTTCTTACGTCATACTCTGGTGTTCCCTTAGCCATTTATGCACATGCACACTTTTCAAAACAGCGTTTAGAATAGACGTGCAAAAATACATAATTTAAATGCATTTTATATTTAGATCAAATGTAAGATAAAGATAGTAATGTATGTTAGTTTGCTTCTTGTGCCCAAGAGCATATTTATTAAAGCCTGTATATCTTACTAACAAGAAACTATGTTTCTAACCACAGATACAAAGCTGTAGTTCTAACCATGTACGTTTGTGACGTTGACTGCGAACGTTTGTTTAAACTATGCTCTCGGGAAACACAGAATCGTTGAACTGTGCTGGTAATGACGGAACTTGCGACCATAGTAGGCTAACCATGCTTTTGGGAAACGCACCCCAGAACGTTAATTAGATATACACTAATTGAAAGCGGAAATAAATACTATATTTATGAAATAAATATAAAAATATAGCCCTAACAAGTTAAAATAATAATAATAATAATCAGGATTAGAGTAAGAATAAGAATATAAAAATATTAAATGTTTAATGTTATTCAAAAATGTTTTATCCATCTCTGATCCATCCCTGTTTACGCAATAAACTCGAGAAATGGATGTTGTTCCCTCAACATAGCATCTCGAGGCCACGACATAAAGATGTTGTTACCTCGACAAAATGATCTTGTGGCCACGACATATTATCACATTCCCACAAGTTAATTTGATGTTCCCATGAATTGATATCTCATGGCCACGTTATGTTATCACGTTCCCACATTCGTGGCCACGACAATACTAAGTGAACAAAAGACGCCCCCTCCTGGTCACTGTAGATTTCTATATCAAATCATTGGAGTTTGTTACACTGAGAATCTAGATAGCACAAAAGCTGTATTCTTGGTAGGCAGAAATTTCTAATGTTAAACTTAAACCTGATTTTGCTTCTCTGTTTGCGAACAGACTCTGTGCAGTTTTGTTTGTGTAAGTTTGTATGATATATGGACCACATTCTTTTAGTGCATTAAAGGGGGTGCTGTACCCTCTAGGGCTTTGGCCCTAATAATAACCCTTAGGAAAACTATAGGATCCTGCACCCTCTAGGCTTTTGGCCCTTATAGTACCTTATAGTATAGTATAGTAATCAGCTTATTTAAATGTTTTTTAAAAGATCATGTAACACTGAAGAATTGGTGGCATCAATACAGTATATATATTTGTGTATACAGTGTGTGTTACTGACCGATTCTTTGAAATTAATGACTATCCAGCACTTCTTCCAGAATGTCACTGTGTCATATTTCTGATAAACATTGCAATGTTTAATTATTTTTAGCATTACAGCAGAAATGGGGCAGTCGTGGCCTAATGGATAGGGAGTTGGACTTGACTGAGGTCAAGGAGGTGAGGTGAGACCCTTGAGCAAGGCACCGAACCCCCAACTGCTCCCTGGGTGCCGCAGCATTGGCTGCCCACTGCTCTGGGTGTGTGTTCACTGCTGTGTGTGTGCACTTTGGATAGGGTTGGGCATCGAGAACCGGTTCCAACTTGGAACCGTTAAAAAAATAACGATGCCATTGGAATCGTTTATAAAATTTGTTTTCGATTCCGATCATCGGTTCCAAACACGCAAGTTTTGGTTTCCATTGTGGCCACC
>JAUMHE010000067.1:2203377-2214300 GCA_032359235.1 Enteromius mattozi | reverse complement strand
TGTTATGTCGAGATAACGAGAAAATTAAGTCGTGATAACGAGAAAACAACTTTTGTTATGTCGAGATCACGAGAAAAATAAGTCGTGATAACGAGAAAACAACTTTTGTTATGTCGAGATCACGAGAAAAATAAGACGTGATCACGAAAAAACAAGATGGAAAAAAATTATAATACATGGCCGCTTAGAAATTCCGTATAATTTCAGTATATGTAGCCTATATATTTATATATAGTATGATTTTGTAGTCAAAGTCATAGACATATATTGTTTTATATTATATAAAGCATGAAAACATCATTGCGTCGTTAGAAATTTAGTTACTATTGTTTTATATTATATAGAGCATGGAAACATTACTGTGTCGTGAGGAATTTAGATAGAATGAACTGTCTGTCATTTCACTCGATTTCCAACATTTTCAGTCAGGATTTATAGTTTTGAAAAAACCCAACTAGTAAATGTGTTAAAGTTTATGCCACAATAACTAAAACTAATGCAAAAAAAAAACATTACTTACTCATTAGAATGATTGTGAGTTTACATTTAACATTATAACTCATATTACTTTCATATCGTATTACTATCTATCTTATAGAACATAAAAAAAACTTATTGGCATCGTAAGACGGATGCAGTGAATGAAACTTCATAATGTTTCACTTAATTATACATTTATTCAGGAGTTTGAGGGAAAAAAATGAAAGTAGTTAAATCTATACAAGTTATATACATTAATTTGAAAGTTCAGAATTGTGGGAGAATTTGGATCTCTGTTTGAAACAAAAAAATTGTAATTCTGTTTATTCAGAATTGTACAGCTCTATCACGCACCCCTTCTTTGAACCAAGCTTCTCTGAAAACATTGTGTACATTAACACAGTTCTACTCTTTACACTGAAACACACAAACACAATTTTTAGATACAATTTTATGTATTGCTATTTCAGTTTTAATTTGAATAATTGTGCAGCCCATTTGTTTATTTTAATGGAAAACCCTGCTTTAGAAAAAGTAAATATTTAGTGTCACACAAGTTATGCAGTTGTCATATTTCATCTCATTTCCTTGTCAAAACTTCCTGTGCTGACAATCTGTGAAAGCATCTTTCAGTAGTTCCAAAATATTCAGTTTCTCTTATGTCTGGTGTGTTCTACCATTTGTGACACTTCAGTTTATCTTTTCATAGGCCATAATGTTAACCAAGGTGCTGCAATACCATTATACATTTAAACACGGGCTTGCACATTTTCTTTCTGTGTGTGTGTTTTTTTTTCTTCTACTCACACTGTTTTCTTGTCTTCTCTCTCTCTCTCTCTCTCTCTCTCTCTCTCTTTCTCTCTCTTTTTGTGTGTTTGTGTGCCCCTGTCTTTTGTCCTGCACTCTCACTCCCCTTTTTTATCTATGGAAGTCCAAGGCCGGAGGAGAATGAGTGAGAGGACCTCCAGAGTTCCTGGAATCCATGCCAAACTTCTACATCCCTCCTCTTTTCCTGGCTGCCGCGGTCACTACTGTTTAGTCTGCACAGGGCCATTCTCAGCCTGTAGATCAAAACACAACCTCGTTCCTAACTGCAAACGTTTCCTAACTCCATTGTTTTTGTCTGTGTGTGTGACCCTGGGTGTCTCTAACTTAAAGTATTTTTCTCTTGCTGATTTCAGTGGCTCTTTCGAAGGTCTTGCAGTGTGTTTTATTTTGTGGTCCATTTAATCTTATTCATACTAGATATGTGAAAAATGTTTTGTTTTTTTTTTAAATCAACTAGTAAAATTTTAGGATTATGATCATATGCATGTGCTATTGTGTTCAAAGTTGTTGCATCTCTAAAATCATTGAAAAAGGTCTGCAGTACAACCCTTGGAAGTGCAAAACTTGCAGTCTTTGCTTATGAGACCTCAGAACTTACAGAACTGATTCTCAGCCTAGGAGCATTGAGATGATTAACAAGAACAAGACAAGCATGAAAATAAGCTAGAACTAGGAATAAAAGCAGAGAATTCTGGATATATGTTACGAATAACCAATAAATTAATAAATTTGTATTTTTTATGAATTTATTTAATTTAAGAAATGTGTTTTGCTGACCTGTTTATTTTACATTATTATCTATTTATTTCAGGTACTGCTAAATCATTGACATTAGTAAAACAGCAATGTATATTGTATGTGGTTTGAAAAATAATATTTTTCGGAAAAACATTTTAAATGGCTTTCATACAGAATACAGAATACAGAATTGTTTTCATTTTTTCAGGTACACACTGGATGAGTTTGGAACAGCTCGGCGCTCTGCTGTGGTCCGAGGCTTTATTGACGCCTTGACCCGTGGAGGACCGGGCGGCACCCCAAGACCCATAGAGATGCACTCTCATGATCCTATGAGGTAGAGTCTACGACAAGTGCTCATCTCAACCCTCCCACCCAATAATTCAATTCAAAAGCTTGCGGACAAACAATAGATGACATTTTCTTTTCTGTGTGCTAAAAATAATCACTTCAAACCAGCTATAATTGGGGGGGTCATTTTAAGGGTCACGCCGTTGTTAGCAGCTAAAAGCCTCTCCATTGCTGATTAACGTCTTCACACGAAGAGCCGCCATGCTTCTCTATGTGCCACATCTCCCGAAGCTGAAAATCCAATTCAGTGTCTAAGCACATTAAACCCAACCTGATTCTTTCAGGGAAGTGCTTCCTCTTTCAGAGAATTACTTAGTGCGGGTTCAGCGAAAGGTCGGCAGTTGAGCTCTATGGATTGTCTCCTCCCCCGTCAAGCTTTCGAACGCCCTCCTCCCCCATCCTGTTTGGAACCTGAGGAGAGAACATGAGGTTCTTGGCAGAACGTCGATAAAAGTGGGAAGCGGTGGTTCTCAGAACAGCACTTTCACCCGCTGTCCGGTATTAAAGGATATGGAGCCAATGTAATGATAGCTGACTGTGTGATGGCCTCAAATCTCAGAAAATCTATAACTCTATTAGACGTAACTACAAATCTAGAAGACACTGCAAATAATTATTCATCTAGCCATTCATTTTCCAACTGTGCAATTTAGCACCAAGCTGTTTTTTAATGTTTCCATCACATTATATGCTCAAAATATACGCTATTTGATGCGTACATGAACACAGGCACTCAACAAATGCACTAGAGTTCAAATTTTGATTTGTATTTAAAATATCTTTTAGTTCCCTCACACAAGCACTCGTCCATGTGGGTATTTATTATTGTCATCTTCAGTAGTTTGTTGAGGTTACATTGTATGTATGATTAAGAGGATATCACTGTTCACATACTATAATGCTGTGGGAATTTGCATATTGTGCACTATATGCATATTGAAGCAAAAAACATAATATACTTTGGGTTTTATGGTTAAGGCCATGAAACACCAAGCTAACAGTTCGACCGATATGGGTTTTTGAAGGCTGATGCCGATATCTTGGAAAGCAGGGTGGCCGATAGACGATATTAGGCTGATATAACTTCATTTATTTTTATTAATTTTTAAGAAATGTGAAATAATTTGAAAATGGATTAAAATATAAATCCGTAATATAAACATATAAAACATAGTATTTTTCACAAATAAATAAATAATAAAATATTTAATACATTTTAAATAAAATTATGTTTAAAAAGGAAGTGAATATTGTAAACAACAGTGCACTATCCAGTATTCTGGATAGTTTGTGTGCTTTAGGAATTATATTTTTCAAATAAATCCAAGGTAACACTCATATTACATACTGCACACAGTGAAAATAACAAAGCACAGCATAATTTGAAATCACGAGTTTAAAGTTTGTTGATCGCGCGTCTCCAATGAAGTTGAACTACAGTATGCTCCTATCGGCGTTTAATTCAAAGGGACCGACCGTCACGCAGAGAACACACGATCAGGTTTGACATGCACACTTCACAAGATCGCAACTAGATTCAAAAGTATTATTACTAATAATATTAAAGCAATTATAGCATTATAATACTTTTTTGTAAACATTTAAATTCCTTTGTTTAACTGTTCTTAGTAGATAGAGGTCTTACCATATTAGACAAGACTAATTGATGGCGGCGGGAGGGAGAATGTGAGCACTGTGTGCTCAGGTGCTTCCTTTCTTAGCACCATCAAAATAAATGTCTGGCACACCGTCAAAATAAAAGAACATATCGGCTGATGGGTATATTTGAAAAATGGCAAATATCGGCCGATGTACTGTATATCGGTCAACCACTATAACACTATTCTGCTCAGTTTTTGTTGCATGTTCCTTACTGTCAGCAAAAGCTGGACCCTACCTTGGGCTTTTTGGCCATTTGAGCATGTTGAGTAAGCAGTTAGTAAGAGAGATCAGTCTGGTTGCCATGTTTAGCTTGGTAAACCAGTGCACATTAAAACCTGAGGTGATGAAAGCAAGCATACGACAAAGTCAAGATGGCACACAGATGGCTCTTCTCATTTTACCCTTTTCCTTTTAATTTCATTTTAACAACTGGAATGTATCAAATATGATATAGAAACCTTTAGGGTTAAACTGATATTGTGTATAGGTTTCCATGCATGTTTATCATTGTTTATGCTTATACATACAATTATCCAACCAGGTATGTTGGTGACATGTTGGCCTGGCTCCACCAAGCCACAGCCTCAGAGAAGGAGCACCTGGAAGCCTTGCTCAAGCAAGTTACGATGCAAGGTACATGTCATTTCACCTAAATCTCATACCACACAAACACAGTATATACACATTTAGAGAGCTTTTCTAGTTCAGATCTACAGTAGTTTGCTTTTCCTATGTATTTAAAGATTAAAAATTATATGACAATTGATTGTTCTAGATTTGTTACATATTTAAAGGGGTCAAATGATTGTTGCTAAAAATAAAATTATTTTGTGTGTTTGGTGTAATGCGGTTTAAGGTTCCAAAAACATTATTCTCCACATACTGTACACTTTTTTTGCTCCTCTAAGCCCCATCTTACTGAAACGTGTGGATTTTTACAAAGCTCAACGTTTTGAGAAGCGAGGTGAGCTCTGATTGGCCAGCTATCCACTGTGTTGTGATTGGCCGAATACCTTAAACATGTGACGGAAATGTTACGCCCCTTACCATAATGTGATGCCGGCATGATGATACAAAAACAATAAAACACATTACAAACAAGGCATTTGTTGCATCCAGTGGGGGCGGAGTTACTTATTATAATGACTTCTAAATGTATTACGCATTGTATTGCACATGTAAACATAGCACCATGTCTGCATTTATGATCAGAGAAACAAGGTACGTATTTGCAATGGACAGTGCCCAAAGTTTTACTATGTTAATGTGACCACACTTTAAAACATTCACCCAAAAATTAAAATTTTGTCATTACTTATTCACCCTCATGTTGTTCATCCAATCAAGATATTTTTGTTAAAAGCTTTCTGAGCCCCCATAGACAGCAATGCAACTAAAATGTTCCCAGGCCTAGAAGATTGTGCCCAAAGAAAACAAAAATAATGACTTTATTCAACAATTTTTCTCCCCCATGTTACTGTGTTCTTCGACTATCAAAGGTATCACAATGCAGGAGTGTGGTGCTGCTTATGTAAACAGTAACCTAAGTTTACATGCAGAGAAATGTATACACATGCATTGTGGTGTTCTCAGTAATGGTGTAAGACAGTCACTTGTGGGAGAAGAATTGTTGAATAAAGTAATTATTTTTGTTTTCTTTGTGCACAAAAAGCATGCTTGTGTCTTATTTTTTTACAATTTACTTCTTAGATTAAAAAAAATATATATATCTTAATTTGTTTTCCGAAGATGAATGAAGGTCTTATGGGTTTGGAATATCATGAATGAGTAATTAATGACTTAATTTGACTTAATGAATTAATTTTTACACCGTTTTTTTTTTTTTTTTTTTAGGTGAACTAATCCTGTAAGACCACTCACATTTTAGAACTGGTTAAACTCATGTTGGGGTTATACTTGTGTTTGTATAGTTGAGTTGTAGATAAATCTTTTCTGCTGTGTTTGTGTAGGAGTTGAAGAAAACATGCAGGAAGTAGTTGGCCACGTCACTGAAGGAGTGTGCAGACCACTTAAGGTAAGATGAGATGGAAACTGTCTTTAAGATTGAAATTTAAACTTTTATCAAAAAATATCATAAAATAAGCTGTGGCATGGGTTAATAATTGTGCTTTAGTGCTCAAATGGGCAGCCCAAGTTTAAATTCTGCTTGCAACTTATCTCAGTCCCATAAACTCTTTGATTCTTTTTTTTTTATTATTATTTTTTGTGCTTCCCTTGGGACTATGTATTTAGGGATACTCTTTACTTAGCAGTGAATAACAAAAACAGAATTGTTGTCCTTTTTGTTCTTTTTTTTTTTTTTAATTCCTCTATCAGGTGCGAATTGAGCAGGTGATCATTGCAGAGCCAGGTGCTGTTCTTCTGTATAAACTCTCCAACCTGCTCAAGTTCTACCATCACACCATCAGGTACACAAGCATCTATGTAAATTGCTTTATTGGGTTTATTGTTTTATTTTATACTGCATTTGTTGGAAGACAAGTCCTTTTTCTTTTACTGAAGAACAGAGATCCAAAAATATAGATCAAGTTTTAGATATGGCCTATTGCAAGATGGTCCAGTCTTTCTGAATGCTGAAAGTTTCTCTCTCAGTGGCATCTTGGGTACCAGTGTTTCCTCTCTGTTGATGACCATTGATGAGATGCACATGCTCAGTAAGAAAATGTTCTTCAACAGCCTTAGTCTCCACGCCAGTCGGCTCATGGATAAAGTAAGTACTTATCAATGTTGTCTTTGTCAAATAAAAATAGAATTTTGGGCAAATTGAAATAAAGCTAATATAATATAATATTAGAAATTACTTAAATATGTAGGTTCAAGTACTTAAATCACTAAAACATTAAAATTATTTAAACACAAATATAGATATTTACAAAAAACAGAAACTGATAAAAAAAAGCATGTAACAATTATTGAAACTTTATATATAAAAAAATCTGAAAATAAATATTTATAAATACTATAACACTATTCAAACAATACTTAACGCTCACTGATTCTACGTTTTTTCAAGTCTCTCCATTTGTTCTACTGTTCCCACATATCTGAAAAAGCATAAAAAATCTGAATTTTTTCTCACTCTTATGTCAGCAAACCATTAAACAATAAAACCATCCATGAAAACACTTTAGCAACTGTCTAAAAACATCCCAGAAAACACTAGCATTGAGGTGCTTTAACAACATCCTACAGCTATACCTCTGTAGTGATCAACATAACAAAATTGCATAAATGTGCCTTACGGTCATTCATCAGTTGGATTTGGTTTTTACTAGGCTGAAAAAACACATTCTCACACCAGTGATGTTAAATTATCCCCAAAATATCCTTGAACACGAACAGTCTAGTTAAAAAAAAAAACAACAACAACAAAAAAAAAACACATCACTTCGTTGATAAGTGGATCAATAACCAGAACAAGATGGCCCTTCGGTCTATGCTTCTGAGAGAATTATCGCCTTAGCAGCACACTAATCAAATCACCTCAGGCTTAGGACGTTACGTATCACTCCCTGATGTTGCTCGGTGCCAGGAACACAAGCCTGAGCTAATAAGCTATATTAGAGGCAGCAGAGCTCTAGGTAGTGTTCGCATAGCAGGGTGTTTATTAGTCAGCCTTCAGAGGCGTCAGTCTCACTGTCAGACATGCCTGGCTTGATTTTGAGGGTCTTGAACAGTAAATACTGCTCTTAAAATGTATGGAGTTAAAAACGTGTTGTCAGAGGGTCAATGACATGATGCTCTTTTTCTGAGTGTATTAAAAAAAATGCACTTTACACACTGTGATATTAATGCATCTTACAATGGACATGTTTTCAGTTTTCCTGTGAAATGTTTATACACTATATATGACTTTTTAAATGAGTTTTAAATGATTTTTAAAATACTTGTTTTAATATTTTCTCAGGTAGAGCTTCCTCCTCCTGATCTGGGTCCCACTGCCTCCCTTACTCAGACTCTGTCTCTCCTTAGGGAGGTTTTGGCCTCTCATGATTCATCAGTTCTTCCTCTTGATGCCCGTCAGGCTGACTTTGCACAGGTCATTTCATGTTTTTTGACAAAATCCAGTGTTTTTCCACCTTTTAGTGACTGGATTTTGGCTGATATAAAGCAAATATATAAAAAAATAAACTCACCATTTCTGTTTTGTTTGTCAACTTTATTTTTTATACATTTATTAAATGATTTTGTAGAAGAAGTGGCTTTTTTATTGTTTCATTCAAAACATGTATCAGTTGTCTTAATATATTTGTCTTTATTTTATACTCTACATTTATACTGTGCAGTATTATAAGTTGCACTAGTAGACTGATAATATTTTACACTATTCCGTTTAGGCATGGAGTACTTTACTCATATTTATGTCAGACAGATACATTTTTGTCACTGTTTTATTTTGCTTTTTGATTTTTGTTAATCCCATTATCCTCAATGCTGTTTCTCAGGTATTGTCCTGCATTCTTGACCCATTGCTGCAGCTGTGCACAGTATCAGCTAGTAACCTGGGCACAGCAGATATGGCCACCTACATGGTGAACTCCCTATACATGATGAAGACCACACTAGCGCTCTTTGAGTTCACAGACAAACGCTTAGAAATGCTGGAGTTTCAGGTGTGTTACAATATAAAATTATTTATTTTAAAAGATGATGTATTTGAGCTATAATTGTGATTAGTCAAACTGAGTTAAAAATGTCATACATTTATATTTATTTTTATTGGCCACTTACTCTAGATTGAGGCTCACTTGGACACTCTAATCAATGAGCAGGCGTCTTTCGTTCTGACCAGAGCTGGGCTTAGTCACATCTACAGCTGTGTCCAACAGCACACCACAGAGCAGGTGAGAATGAATTTGAAAACCACATAGGCTTAGGTAAGGAACAGCTTTTCTTGGATAGAAAGGGATGCTTGGGATGTGCAATCCAATGTTCTGTATCAGTATCAGTCCAATGTTAAAAATCTTGTACTGTGTGTTATGGTTGTATAAAGTAAAAAAAAAAAAAATATTTAAAAATAAAAAAATAATATTCTAGTTCTTCTGAAGAATTTCCGAACTGATTTGAGCTAAATAAGGATATGATTATCTTTTAGAGCTTTCACAGTAGAATCAGTAGAATTGTTGATTCTGCTATTTTCTTTTTTTAACACTCTCACAGTTTAATTTGAGGTACAGACAGTATATTAAGCTGTCAAATTTATGTTCCCGGAAACTCTTTCCCCTACTGCAGTTGTCACGTCATTCTTCTCTATACCACAGGGCTGTTCAAACTCTGTCCTGGAGGGCCAGTGTCCGGCAGAGTTTAGCTCCAACTTTCCTCAACACACCTGCATGGAGGTTTCCAACAGGCCTAGTAAGAGCTTGATTAGCTGCTTCAGGTGTGTTTAATTAGGGTTGGAGCTAAACTCTGCAGGACACCGGCCCTCCAGGATCATGTTTGAACAGCCCTGACATACAGCATTCAAACAGCATGTTGATTTCAGTTATGACAGTGGACATGTTAAAACTCTCTCCAAGGTGATGCTGAACCAACTGAATCATTCTCAGACATAATGGGACCAATTGGTAAAGAACTGTCAGGAGACTTCTTTGCAAAAAAGAGCACTGTGGTACATAAGGAACCATAAATCATGGCTTAATGTGTGAAAATATAGCCAAATTAACACAGAATTTCAAAAACAATGGACTTGTGATAAGGTTCCTGTAGTAATCAGACTTTAACTTTTAATTTTGTAATGAGTGATTTTTTTCATGGTGGTTGTCCACACCAGAAATGTATGCTGTAACATTTGACTATATATATATATATATATATATATATATATACATTTACAAAATATAGAAGAATCCATACTCTCATGAGACCAAGTCAGTCATTTTGGATCTAACCATCCAAAATGGTATGGCATTGCTAGGGGAGGAGTATACACCTTATTCAGCCCGCTGCCATTTTGATTCGAAAACGAGGCTGTGAGGGTAAACAGGAAATCGCAACAAGACATGGCTGTGTGGACTACAAACCTATTGTGTCTTCCTCCTCTTAAGGTCCACTGTCTCGAATATTCTCTCACTGCTCATTAATTTTCGCCTTTTTTCTTTATTTTATTTGTCTTGATGTTTCAAGATGACTCGCTTGTGTGCCTTTTTTCAGCGAGTGAATGCATATTGAAAATAAAATTAAATCAAATCAGAACAATTTAATGCAAACAAATGTCTCATTAAGTCGATCAGTTAGAGTTTCAAACACATCTAAGCCTACTTTTATTGCTGTTTTTCGTGTTAAGAATGACAGGCTGGATGCCACAGATTTTTTTTTTATTTTTACACTAGCTTCACCAACATAGCATTACTTTGTAATTGTAATATTTTGTTCCTGCTCAAGATCGAGACTGCAGAAAGCCACCCTGTTTGTTTTCTTTAGCCTATTTAAAAAAAAAAAAAAAAGGTTTTGTTGATATTGTGAGTGCACACAAATAAAACTCTCTGCAGTTCCGAATGATAGGCTATACTCTTACCCTTATGAGGAAAAATAAAGGCGTTTTAATTTTCCACTCTTATAAGAAAAACTGCAATATCATATCAATATTTATAGGCTCAATATCTTTATATATATATATATATATATATATATATATATATATATAGTGAAGTGCATAATAAGTGAATGTTTGCAGTGAAGTGTCTGAGTGAAGATAGCTCAGCAATCGATGCCCAGCTTTTATCTTTGTCACTTTGACTGTGGTATGTCTTTGATGTTATGTTGCTATAAAGACATTCATGTTCTTGCCAAAGTTTTCCTTCCATGTGAGTTTACTTTACACCGTAAACGCTGTCGCCATTA
>JAUMHE010000067.1:2121166-2145947 GCA_032359235.1 Enteromius mattozi | reverse complement strand
AAGGGAGATTTGAGATAGGTCTATAATTAGCTAAATCTTTGGGGTCAAGTTGCGGTTTTTTAACGAGAGGCTTAATATGGTGGGGTGACTGCCCTGCGGCCAGCTCCATGACGCTGCTTAGCCGTTGACGGCCGGGTGGAGGCAGGTGCACGCAGAGGCAGGATGTGTCTGATAGCCTCAGTCTGCTTCTGGGCAGCGGAGAACTGCTGGGCGAAGTTCTCCACTGCGTTACCGAAGAGACTGGTCTGGGACACAGGAGCATTCAAGAACTGTGTCTTGTCTATGTCACGCATGTCGGGCAGACACAGCCACAGATGGCGCTCCTGGACCACCATGGTGGACATTGCAAGACCTAGAGACCGTGCCATAACCTTCGTCGTTCGTAGCATGATCAGAGCCAACGAGTGCCTACAGGCCTCGGAAGGGAGCAATGGATTCCCCCGCCAAGTGGTAGCAGCATTCAGACACAGTGACACCACTACTGACCGCTCCACTGGAGGGACCCCCGTATACCCCCTAGCCACACCACCATCAAGGGTGGTGAGTGAGGAAGAACCACCAAAACAATTTCTGGCAGTAAAAGGTGCTGTCCATGTCCCGGTAAGCTCCACATGCCCTGAGAACCAGCGCGAGCCACCCCTAGGTACAGTCATCCAGCCTTGAGGGTTTGGGATGTGGTAGAGGTTTCCAGTCCAGCCCGATCCTCTCAGCAGCCTGAGCAAGCATAGCCACCAGTTCTGGATCCATATCCGGCATGGTCAACGGGCTGAGCCGGCCGGATCTTCATCCCCAGAACCGTCTGACTCATCCTCTGATGCAGCGACCAACATCTGATCATCGGGGGGAGCCCCAAAGGATACAACTGCTACCCCATGTGACGTCCAGACTGCCCCTTTGGCAGCTCTACTGGCTGGAGGAGCCCTCGGAGGGGAATTCTTCACCGTCACCATCAGACCAGTCCGGCCTCTGCCAGAAGTAGCACTTGCCTGACTGCTCTCACCATGGAGAACCCTAGATCTAGGCAGAGGCACAGGCACCCTGCTCATTTTCAGAAAACGGAGTCTGGTTAGCAACTCTGTTACGACAATTTTCCTACAATGAGAGCATGACTCGTCAACAAAAGCCACCTCAGCATGTTTTAAGCACAGACACGAGAGGCAACGATCGTGACCATCACCGGGCACCAGGCAATGACCACATACAGAAACGCACGGGTGGAAGGACATCTTTAAGATTCGTGAGCTACTCTTTTAGCAGAAACAGGTCTTTTAGGGTGCTGAGGTGCACAGCGGAGATGGCCACTTGCACACAACAGTGGTGTAGTGCAATCTGATGTGGCAATCCACTTGACAAAGGGAAGAACCACCGCCACTGAAATCATCGCATTACCAGCACTCATTCAGATGGAGTAGATGGGGAGCAGAACAATTAATAGCACTCGGCTCTAAAGCAAAAAGCTGAATATGCATTGCATCAGCTGCTCATTTATACTCATGCTGTGATCAGCTGCAGCTGGATGCAATCAGTGCATGCCAATGTGCATTGGCTTGTTTTTATACACTCGAAGTGGATTGGTCTCTCGAAGCAAGATCCCATTTCATCGGTCAATGGTGTGACTGACTGAAAGGAAACCATAGACAGACGTTAATGATTGTGTAAACCCCTGTGAACTAGAGATGGGAGAAACAAAGCTTTTCAAATCAACTGAACCAATCGTTTTGCAAAATGATTCACTGTTTTGAAGAGTTCAAAACGTCACACACTGGTGAATCCTGCTAGTCAAAATAGTGTAAATGCAATGAAATGTCAGGCCAAACAGACATGAAAAACAGCATTTAAAAAAAAAATTGCTAATAATTTATAATATATGATGATTGTTACAAATGTCATACTAATCATCTTATACCATTAAATATTAAATCTAGGTATAAGGTGTTGTATAATGTTGTTAAACATCATAGAAGTAATATATCTATTTTAGGGCTTGTTTTGTTTGTCCTATGGAATTCACATTTAATGAATTTGATTTTAATGCTTCATGAAGCAGTGTTGAAAAGCTGCCATCACTATGTGGACATCCTTTCACTGTAGAGTAGCTTTCACTGTATTCTAAATGCAGGGTTAAAGAGATAAATATGACAGGAACAAACTCTGGATTGCTCTTTAAAGGTTAAGTGTATGGTTTATGGACCACTAACAGAATGAAACTAATAATGTTTTCAAACAGGTTTCCCAAACACCCCCAAATGAACGCCATTGGTTGAGACAGTGTTGCTGTGTTGGGCTGGTTGGGAAGTTCAAACAAACAGAAATGTTTTGAAAGTGCCACAGAGACACATCTTTGTGTCTCTGCGGCACTTTCCAGGGTATTAAACCTGGAAAGTGCCTTTAATCTTTCCAGGGCATTGAACCTCCAAATGATTCAGTGGTCTGCATAGTAAAATTGTAAAAAATGACACACATTGCCTTTATATTTTGTTCCTGAGCTTTTTGCTCAATAATGCAGGAGGTTGTTGAAAAGTACCTGAAAAACCACTTGACTCCAGACTGTACCAGTGTCAAGCATGTGTCCTCACGTAACCTGTCTTGGTTTGTGCCCTCTGTAATGTAAGGGTCATATATGCACTACCGTCCGCACCAATCTTACACACATACGCGGAAAACTCACACGCACTGCATTCCACAGGAGCTGCTCATGAGGGGCCTTCAGTGGGGTGGCGTCCCTCCTCCTCGCACTTCCTCCTTCTCTCTGTCAACACATGGAGTTTAAAGAGAACGCTGGACCAAACTGCTACACAAAGGACTGAGATGGAGAGCAAGGCAAAAAACTGTGAGCTATGAGAAAAAAATGGTACTGTACATGTCTGGTCTCATATTGCATTGAGCTTTACCACCTGTTTGTCTCCCAGAAACCCAGCTCAAGTCCTTGGGTGACCCACTTCTGGGCATTTCAACAATCATTTGTTGGACCTTAAAAATATATATTGGATAACCCATATATTGGATCCAGATAACTTTGTTGGCTGGGTGTTGTCCAAAAGCAGAGAGATCAGGGCACAATGTCAAGATCGTTCTAGTGACGCGGACCAGCTGGAAGCCTGAACCATAATAGAAATCCAACACCCAGACCTGGAGAGAAGTGCAAAGAGAAAAAAGTGCCAGTTAAGCACTTTTTTCCTGGCGTCCTTTACTATCAAAGCCAGGACAAAGATCCCCACTGCTTTTCACACGATTGCTTTCCACAGGACCATCTGGCTCCAGAAACCCCCAAGCTGATCACATCTCAGTGCTGAGGAGGAGCCAGAAAGAACCCAAAGCCTGAAATGGGGTGACTGAGTTCATTCTGACTAAAAGCAGAGGGCTATTTCAGGGAGAACAGTGAATGTGTTTTGCTTTTTACAAACTTTGACTAGAATTTATTAGTAAAAAAATTCCCCAACGTCCTTTAAAGTCACACCAAGTCAGGTTTTGCACTGCAACGATTTTTTACACCTTTCACACCTTTTTACACCTTAGCAAAAAACGAATAGTTTAGACAGATTTATTTAGTAAAAGAATTTTCTGAAAATTCAGTGTTGCTATAACCTAAATAAATAATATTTTACAGTATATTCAACTAGAAAAGTTATTTTAAATTGTAATATTTCACAGTATTGCTGCTTTTAATTTATTTCTAATCAAATAAATGTCTCCTGATGAGCAAAATATATTTTTTTCTTTCAAAAACTCATAGTCATATCAAACATAGTCAAAATCATAGTGAAACATAGTCTCATAGTCATTTTTTATCTTATTTTTTGAACACTATACAGAATTGTATTATTTGTTAAATGGTAAAATACAAATACACTATCCTACATACATATTTGACCCTGGTCAACAAAACCAGTCATATGGGTAAATTTGTAATTGATACATGATCTGAAATTAAAATGAGCTTTCCAATTATCTATGAATAGGACAATATTTGGCTGAGATGCAACTTTTTGAAAATCTGGAATCTGGGGGTGCAAAAAAAATATAAATATTTAGAAAATGGCCTTTAAATAATATGATTAATTAAAAATATAAAAGTATTGTAACACATTCTTATCTTATTAAAGACTAGTAATACAACACAGTATAATATATAATGCATATATAATGTTTAAATACTCATCCTCTGGAGTTATGAAAAACAAAATGAGACTAAAATTAGTTCAATTGACCTTATCTGACAGATGATCATCTGGCATGACTCTTTCAGTGCTACTGACTTAGAGGAACATATTTTAGCATGTGTACACTTTAATAAATCTGCTAAAAATAGTGAATATCCTTAATAATAATACTCTGTTGTATGTTTGTATGCATGTATATTTTTAACCATCAAAATAATTTGCTCAATTCCAGGTTTGTTACCTTTGTTTATACCTTTACTGTACTATTTGGACATTGGTCATCAAAAAGGCATCAAAGCTTCCAAAGCTTACTTGTGATTCAATAAAGAGACAGTCACATTGGATTCCTCTTTATATAACATAATTTATATACACATGGCTTTTTACAGCGGCAGCATGTTTCTTGTACAGGAATACAAGCACAACATCGGCATAAAGAATAAAATCAAAGCGCTATGGCCTCACATTTCACAAATTTGTTTGCTCACTGCTGATGAACTTAAAGAATAAAGATATAATATACATATGTCAGTATTGGCATGTCAGCTTAACAATATAATTTCTCTCTTATAGATTATTACTTTCTCAACTACATTAACAAATTGCACCTTATATCATCTTTTGATTGTGAATCAAATCATTTCTGTACATAAGTTAAGAAATGTAACAGTTTGTTTCAAAATAGATAATCTTCACTTTTCTCATCTCTCTCTAGGAGAACTCATTACATCTATGAAAGTGCAATATTTTAATTCATATATATATATTTATTTATTTTTTTCATTAAAAATTGGTCCAAACTTCACAATCTGAAGAAAACAGCTACATTTTCTTCCAAATTTGCTGTAAATCGTTATTTTTTTTCTTTTTTAATTGTTCATGTTTTTTTACAAACTGCTGCTAAAATACAAGAATAGCAGTGTACAATGTACAAAAAGCTGTGCATGTAAATTATCTTCTACTCTCTAAATATACTTCATATTCTTCAGAACTATGAACTAACATATGTGACATTAACATGACTCCACAGCTCTATCAAACATGAAATATCAAACATCTCATCATCGTAAAACCATACTGGAGATGACAATAATCGTAAATAATCATTAAAGTACAAGGATGTGCATAGGTGGGATCACCTGCTAAATTCACAAAAAGCAAATACATGTCCATGATAACTGGGCACAAAGTAATCTGGTGGTCTTCTTGTGCTGAGTGAGGCGGTGTGGGGTAAGATGTTATTAATAATATTTTAATGATGTGAGCTTGGTTAAGTTAACAAACGTCTGGTATTTTCCTCATGACTGAACCTCACTGTGGCTTGCTGCTCTTATGACATTCCGCCTGGTTAGAAAACAGTGAAAGAACACCTCTAATAATATTAAGCATTTAATATTGAAAAATTGGCCAGTAGTGAGAACTTAATGTATCTTAGTTTTCCACAAAGCATTAAAATGTCTTCCTTTTTTTTCTTTTTTTTTTTTTATCATAACAGTAATCAAAAAAACATTTTGAGTATTGTCTGAGATTTTTGCTGGCCAATTTGAAAATCGTGTAAGTTTAATAGTGCATATGGATGCAAGGAACCTAAATGGTTGAAATTCTTGGTAAAGGGAACAACAAACTGAAATGACATGTAAATGAAAAACAAAAGTTGAGGCACCACAGACTTTGAAAATCACCACAAACTTGTAGAACATATACATTACAGTGCCTGCAGTTTGAGAGAGATGCAAATTACAATAGAAATATAATACAAGTGTAAATAATACACCGTGACTTCACAATCACAGCACTTTTCCTTCAGCCAAATAATGTAAATTTCAATGTCTACACTTTCTTAAAGGCAGAGAACTGTAGCTTTACTACAGCAAGTACAGATTCGATATACTGGCAAAGGCATTAAAGTCTCACCTAGCGCTAACCACTGTTAAAGGCTTTGGTGGTGTCCCGGCCCCGTGAGAAATTATGAAGAGTAAATACAAGTTTGTTTATTTATTTTAATTTTGAGGTGGTGTCTTGCCCTGGAATTTAGTTCTTATATGGGTCACAACAAAGACATGTTTATAATCTTTGTAGAAACAAATAGTTGACAAAAGTTCTGGATTTTAAAGATCCAAAGTCTCAGCAAAAATTTCACTATAAACGGCTTAGAAGAAGTAATGTATCCACAAATTCAAATTGCCTGCATGGCATTCCAAACCTGTGTGACTTTGTTTAATAATGTCTTGGCTGCTCTTTTCCATACAATGAAAAAATGTCTTTTGAAATGTAGAAATTTGTCATTTTTCACATAAATCCTCCAAAACAAACATGTGACCATAGGATGTGCAAAGAGACACAGAAATGCCATCATAACCATTTTTGCAGTTTAAAAGAGCAGCCAAGATATTGTTCAAAATGTCACTTTTTGTGTTTCACAGAATAAATAAATTGAATTTTGAAAAAAAAGTTAATTTTTAGCAAATTATAAGTTTTTCATTGTTGGGTGTACTATTTCTTTAAATAATAATAATAATAAAAAAAATTCTCAACCTGAAGCCAATCATAAACAGCAATACGAATAATTTGATAATAAAAAAAGAAAAAAAAAACCTTCTATATATAATAGCCTTCTTATATTTCTACTTAATATGTTTTTTTAAAATATATTTAATGTATTTACAAGAAATGTAGAAAGGTGTATATAATTCAGATGAGAAACAATATTCCATGTCCATGTTCCATGTCACTATTCCAAGCCTACCAAAATGTAAAATGTCAAGTCCAGTTTCTCTCAGATTTACAAAACAACATTAAATCTGTTGCCCTGATTGTTAATATCATTGTGTAAACTCTCTGTACACCAGTTGATAGTAACACACTTTTTAGAAATGTAGTACATCTTACCTACATCAAATGCTGAGACAGAATAAGTGACAGAGTGTTACAAGACAGAATTGAAAGTGTAATCATGTGCTGTATTTGATGCAGTTCAACTAGTCTGCAACAATTTCCCTAATATTTTCAAGGTCGTGTTTGTGCAGGACTATTTCTAAATAAATCTATTTACAGTCATTCCTGCCTACCACTGTTCCAGTTCTTCTTCCCAATAAGGCCAATCATGGAGTCTCCATTAAGCACAGCATGAATGTGTTACTCTCAGCGAAAATTGCAGAGTAGGGTTTTGAACTGACAACACAACATTGTATGAGCTATTAGCTTGGGAGTCACTTTTTTGAGGTGTATTGAATGAACATGAGGTGTGCTGCCTGATGTTAATTATACCTTATCACAGTTTGCCCTTAATGGAAATGCAGCTATAAAATCATTACTGAAAATTGGTGTTGACATTGGTAAGTTCATGTTGCAGCAGATGTAAGGGCCTCAGGTTTTCATTGCCCTGATTTGACGACTGATTTTCTACAGCAAGAAGAAGGCAGCAAAATAAAGCTTGTCAATTTGGCTATGGAGCACAGGCACCTGGTTTGGCACTTAGTTTGAACATGAGTCCCAATGTCTGAGGAAAACGTCCTTGCAATTTAGCTCTGTAGTGAGCCAGTGTGCTTGGCAGTGTGAGGTCGTATCTCAGCCGCCTCTGCTGAAGAAAGCAAACAATAATGGGGGCTACTTTCCCTGATGAAGGGTTTGGATGCATGTGGACAGCCGCCTGGTGCTGCTGTTTTCCAGTTGAGAGGTTTTTTACCTATAAAAAAACACATAAAAATGTAAAAGAAGCCACTTTATATATTATCTACACATGTCAGAGTGATCACAAAAAGTTTAAATGAGTGTTTTAAGCACTACTCAAAAAGTCTTCAGATATTGTTGGGTTATTAAAATATAAGTTTGATAAAAGTAGCTCCTACCCAGACACCCAGCTGTGGGTGGTGGTCTTCACACTGTGAGGTGGGAACCCCTGTTGGGTAGCCATGGGGTCAAAGTTGAAGTCAAGCGATTCTCCATCCATGAGCGTATCATGCAAGATGGACTCAACATCGCATTCAAAACGTTCCACAGGCATCCCGTCCAGATCACTGGGCAGCTTCTCCAGGTGTTGCTGTTGCGGGTGGGGCATCATCCCTGGGCTACGCGCATATCCGTTGCTGTTGACACTGCAGTAAGGAGGAAGCCCACCTCCAAGATGACTGGAGCCTCTATACTGCATCTGCATGGCTGACTTGACGCTTCCCAAGCGTCCACCAGCACTGTTGTGACCAATCCCAGTCAGAGGGTGCAACGATTGCCCATTCAATGCAAGGGATGTGGCTTGTCCATGCATATTGTGTGGATGAGAAAGGGCGTGACTGTGGGATGCTCCACCTCCCATAAGTTTGTTCCGCCCACTATTGTAGGGCGGCAACATACATCCACTGCCTCCAGCTGTCTGGGAGACAACGGTGTCCACTGAGGGCATGAGCTCTCCAGGCTCTCCATCAGATGTAAGAAGCTCCTTCAGCAGACCTGCTGTGCAATTAAACGGGCCCAAAGTTCCTGGGCCAGGAACAAAACTGGGCTTGCTTTCTGGCAGAGGCTGCATCGGCATGGGGGACATACTGCCCATTCCTGCTTGGCCATAAAGACACTTACGATAGTCTTGTTGGGTCTGCTGGTTGACCGCAGCCAGACCTGGGGAACTGTAGGGGGAGTAACCAGGGCTGGCCTGCATGAGTGAAGAGGGTGAGGACTGGTTGGATCCTGACCCAGGCCCTCCTGTGGACCCCACCGATTGGTTCTTAGGTGAGAGCAAATTGAGGTTATCCAGAAGGTTCTCCATCACATTCTCAGAGCCACTGTGACCCAGAGAACCAGCCATTTCAGACAAGCTGGGGAGAGTGGAGGTCATTTTGGCACCTGACCCAGGGCCTGGGTAGACCATGTGGACATCAGAGTCGCCAAGTTCGTCGTCAATAAAGGGCGAGAGACGGCCGCTCAGTGTGCTGGCATTGGAGCTGGTGCGGGGACGGAAAGCCGTCCAGGCATCAAAGTCATCATTGCTGTGGGAGTTCGGACTGCCTGGCCACTTGCCATACTGAGAGCCTGGGCTATCTGCACCCCCTTCGGGCCCACCCTGAAGGGCCAGCTATAAAGAGATGAACAAAACAACTTGTAAGAAAAATAACTGTATGTACAAATGTAGTGTGTAATATTTTTGGACGAAAATGCAGCAGGTCTAGTTGCAGCATTTACCTTTTTTTTTGCTGCTCGTCCTCTGCTCTTGGCAAACTTGCTGTTGTTGTCCATGGATGCAGCTCGGCGTCGAGGTGACTTGCCACTTTTGCCGCCTTCAGGGTTAAGCATCCACCAAGAGCTCTTACCTGTCCCCTCATTCTGCACTCGGATAAACCTGCTATGTAGGGACAGGTTGTGTCTGATTGAGTTCTGTGGAAGAGAGAGAGACAGCAAGCAGAAAAAAGCGTGAGTGTTATGTTCGTAGTTTGCCTTGTTCCCGTAAATTCCCCTCTGATGATAAATCAGCAGAGTGCAAATCCTCACAGCAGCTGTTTTCTATTAAAAGCCTTTTTTCTCTTTACCTCCACTTTCGTCCACTCACCATTTCCTTCACCTATATGCATCATTTTCTGTCACTCAAAGGAGACTTGAGGACAGTTTTCCTTGAACATTGGCCATTCTTATAAACATATTCTTGCAAATATTTACAAATTGCTCTCAGTGGTCTATTCTAACAAAACCAGAGTGCCTTCGATGTTTTTCTGTGAATCATGAAAATATAATTCTATATTTAGTGGCAAAGGACATTCCAATCCTGAAGTTTAGAGCTTTGGCTATAATCAATGATACATCTTGATGAACCTCTTCCTTCAAAAGTGGATGAACTAATTTATTTTAAGGCATTAAAGATGACATGTGCCCTCTTTATATATAAGTGTGGATGCAACTGTGAGTAAGCCATTCAAGTTGATTTACCAAAAGAACATAAATACTGTGATGTTTCTAGAACATTGCATTATTTGAGTGGTTTGAGTGTTTCTTTATAGGAGTGCAAAAATTATAAAAGAAAAATACATTTTAAAGTGCACTGCCACATGGTCTGTTAATTAGCAACATATCACTGAAATAGCATCCTTTCTTAATGACCAGCCAAAACAGCCATTTCTGTGCTTGTTATTCTATTCTTGTCAAAGAATAGTTGTGGCACTAGGGCAAATGTACTGTAGTAAAAAAAATATGTACTTTCTTTCACTCTGATGAGCTCACATCCCATAATGTCTGGCAAACACAGGTAAACATTCAGCCTGGCATAGACGCATTACCTAGGTTGTCATGGTGATCCCATCATTAGTACCATTTTCCCAAGAGAGGTGGAAAATGGGGGCTTTTTTGAAATGCTGGCCTAATGCCTCCTGTGTCTAATTTAGAGTTGTTAATGGATAGTTACAGGATGTGATGGCAGCTTAAGATGGTCTTTACGGTTGTTTTTGAACTAAAGGGCTTCATGAAGCACATGCAGCGACACATTTATTAATTAATCAATTTGTTTATTTATTTATTTGTGGAAAATCTAGACTACTAATCCTATGTGCTCAAGAGAAACAGATATTGAAAGATCAAATGCAGTTCATATAAACAATAACCTATGTGTTCTTTCTTATTCTGAAGTAAAATAATTTTTAATCAAATCAAATTTATCAGTCATAATCCTAGTGAGGTTGCATCTGTCCTAGTCCTGTCTTTTTGAGAGTCCTCCTCCCCAGCATTAAACTCTGAAATGAGACTGTCTAGCAAGTCTCCTGGCTATGTCATTGAAGTTTCCACCTCTGTGGTCTGGTCACAGCACAAAAAAAGTATTGAAAATTTTAATGATCAGTTAATAAAAAAGTCAAAAATATTAAACATATTTTATAAAAGTCTCATGTCTCAATGTATCATTTTAATTTGTACTAAAATAACTAAAATTAAAATAAAAATTATAGACATAAAAATTTACTTTCTATTAATGCAATACAGCAAATGACAAACATCTGTGGCTTTCCAGTGGTTTACATCATGAACAATTTAGGATTATGTAATTAATTTACAACAACAGACATCATCCATTTTTTTTTTTTTTTTTTTTTTGCATTTGATGATATTGGACAACTTCATTCCTGACTCATTTTCTGCTAATTTCCTTTCATGAACTGAAATGTTTAGTGGGCGATTATGGGAGATTTGAGGACTTGAAGGATACACTTTATGCATCATTTAAAATACGAATAAAAAAAGATGTGAAAAGAAGACTGAGGTGATCTTCAACATAGATTGATAAGGTGTCAGCCCAGCTATACAACTTTAAATTGAGATCAAAGTCTGTGTGGTGTAACCAACACGCAGGAAGCCATTTTCTTGTCCTGTGACAAGAATGGAAATTATACCACAGAAAGAAGCCTTGCCCACACTGTGTTAGTCCATTTTTAAAATGATCACATATTTTGATCTTTTTAAGTTCAAATAATCAAATATAGTAACCTTGGAAATAAAACAAAATTAAACACACACTTGACTTCAAAGAAATTGAAAAACAGCCAGTCAATATCTCTACCGTTCTTGTGAGTGTGCATCACATGGTACAAAAAGAGGAAATTAGCAGAAAAAACTAAATAACATCATATAATGACGTACATTATGTGTTAGCATTTACAGAGCGAAGCAAAATCTAAAATCAAATGAATCACAACAATTCAGAGCTATGCACACATCAGTCCAAAGCAGAATAGTACCAACTGTAGTAATTTCGCTCTGCTAACTAGAACTGTCCATTTGGCTCAAATTTTGAACAGAAAACTGCAGAACTGATAACAGTGTCACTACTTTAAAACACAACTTTGCATGTCATGTGAAATATCTCTTGGCCAGTCCGCAAATATGTATTGCGTGACAAATTTAACCACAACCACATTAGAAGAGGATTCACTGATGGATATATGGAGAGGTTAGGGAGAATGGGAGCCCTGAGGGCCTGGGGAATACCAGGATAAGACAAGGCATTCTGAGTGGGAATTGTCTAGCAGAGTAGTATGCTTGGATGTGGCTGAAAACTCTTCCACTTCCTGGTGAGTGTTATCAAAATGTCCGTGCACTAGAGGTGAACTATTGAAACAGCAGTTCCCTCTTTAATGCTACCTAGGAATGATGACAAACTGGATCTATGAGAGAGTCCATTTATCCTGTTGGACTGCTACACCGTATGTTTGTGTCTTCTAAATACTGTAGCACAAGCCAACTGAGTTCCTCCAAACCGCAGTTGAATCTGTCCCTAAAAGTATGAGAAGAAACGACTAGAAAGAGAACCAAAATGATATCAAAGCATGTTCATCCTGTGTGCAGGTCTGCAGCTTCCTTCCCGATTGACACATTTTTAGCCTGTTTTGACAATAGTTGATGTATTAGTGGCGGCAGAACACAGGAACTTCGACATTCCAACTAATCACTGTGTTCAAAGTTCAAACGTAATCACAGCTAGCCTGCTAATACCCTATCTCTTCTGGAACTACAGTGTCCCAATCCACATTCCTGTCTGTGGATACTAAACCCCAACCATCACTCTTGTTGTGTGAAGATCCTATAATCTTGGGTTTGCAACAATGCTGCCATTCCACAAATACCACAATAGTACACACAATGAGATGACATTATATAAAACTGAGCAATTTCTAGAATGTTATGATCAAGTAAGAACACAATGTGTCATCTATGCAACTGAATCATGTCATTATATTTACCTACAATGAAAATGTGGTATAATGTGCTATGCTAAAAATTATTCACATTTCAGTCATTTCATACAGTTATATGTTTTTATTTTGTCTACCTTTATTACAGTAACTGTAGAGTTATAAATGTAAAAATAAACTAATTAATAAATTATATAAATTTAGAATCAATTATTGTAGGGTGTCCACAATAACACAGTTGTTAAAGTTATACTATAATAAAACTGTAGTGGTATTATGCTGTATTTCATTCAAAGTAGAATATTCTTATTTGGTATCAGTGACTTAAATTAATCATTTAAATTAAAATGTTAATATTTTTTGCATGTGCATGATTATTAACAAAGAAAAGAAGATTTAATGAACTGATTTTCAAGTTTAATGTGTTTAACAGTCCATTTAAGCCACACTTCTGCAGATACTTACTGAACTTACTATTATCATAGCATTGGAAATAAGTTATAATCAAAATACCAAATCTGTAAGTGCATGCTCAAAGAGTTATTTTCACATACACATGATTTGAAGGCCCTGTTGCAGGAACAATGAAGAAAGTCAACAGCAAGAGCCAAACACCAGGAAGTGACCACATAAAAGAGGACTGTCACAGGAAGCCGGCCTCACTTCCTGTCTTTCAGGAAGCAGTGGTTGTGTATTTGAGCCTCTGAGTTTGTGTGTGTGTGTGCGTTGAATGGACTGGAATGCCAGGCCACAGAGCCAAGCTGGGGGTGGAGAGAGAGCTGCCCTACTGCACTCCTCCTCTGGCAGACTTCTGTTTGGCACCAGATCCAGCCGCAGTCATTCTCACTCCAGAGAGAATAAACAAAGCCCTGCAGACCACAGATACAAACCCAGGAGCTCAACTACTGCCAAAGCAGTGCCCACTCCATTGCCCCCTTAAATAATGGACATCTAGACATTACATTTTCTTTAAAATGTCTCTGTAAAACAGCCCCATGGCTTGGTAACTACAGAGAGCATAAAGCTTTAAAGGAATAGAGCAGCTTTAAAGGAATATTCCTGGCTAATTATAAAAAAGGTATGTAGCATCAGATAGTATGGCATGCATGTGATACATTAGGATGAAATTAGGGAGAAAATAACTAGGCACAGTAACAGGTTCAATGATGTGACATGATTTTGATGTGACTGAGCAATGAATTTATTCAGAAATACCTTCAAATTAAATATACAATGACTTCATATATACACTTCTTCCAGGATTAACACAAACCCAACATTTTGGGTTAAAAACCTTGAAAAATATATTTCATTGTCATTGTATTCATTTATGCATAGTATTAATCAATTATTGTGTCTGCAACGGGTCAAAATGACAGATACATTAAAATTACTTATAATAAGTGATAGCACAATGAGACGCCAACAGTAAAGTGGTGCCATATTAAATGTTTTATGTAATTCATGTGGCTTGCCCTACTGTTAACAATAGTACAAACTGATTGTAAACTTCAATGTGTTCAGTGTGAGACGTGTAGACATGGCATTAATTATCACTGTAACAGCTAAACCAACAATGGAACAGAGAAAATAGTTTCAAATATTCAGATTAAATATTTTTAATTACTGTAATTTACTGTAATATAGTGTAATTACTGTATTTTGCCTTTATAGTGCAGCATGGATCAAGTCAGTTACACTGTTGACATATTTATAACTAGCCAACTGTATAATATAGTGCAGGTATTTCAAAGTAACTGTATCACCCCCTTGAGTACTGACGTTGGATTCCGCCAACTATACATACTTGCGATACGCTGCAAGCATTTGTGTTTACGTACATACTTGTGTAAAGTATATTTTTGGTCTGGATTAGGTGCGTGGTTGTATATGTCTATTTGATCATACATTAAAATGTTAGTAATTTACATACACTAGTACTTGCATTTGAGTGTGTGCGTGTCACTGTAAGCTGCACAGGCAGATGGAGGTCATGTGTTCGGGGCAGTCCACAAGCCAAGGACACAGAGTTCCATTTCTATTTCTCTCCCTCCTTATTTCAATCCCTTCCTCCAAGGAGCCTGAAAGGCCACACTGTTCTGTGACTGCGACCCCTCCTTCCCCCTCTCATTCCATCTCTAAGCATCCAAGATTTACTGAAGGCATCAGCACTGGGAATCAAAATCCAGTTATTTATCATAACTATGGATGTGCAAACAACATTAAAACAATGAAATTTTAGAACTGATTAAGGTGGGTTACCTGAACAATCAGTGGATTGATTATCCTTAACATAGAGTCTCTTATTTAGTCAGGTTTGGGGTATAAAAGTTTCTAAAGGACCATTTAGTAAAATGGTTTCTTGTTTTTTGCTAGACTAAGAAAAAAGCAGTAACACTGAATGCAGTGGTTTTTAAACAATTTTTAAATTGGACTATTAACGCAGACAGTGCCTGTGGTGAGTTGCTCAAAAGATCCACAAGGATGACCAATAATATCTATTCAATTTCCGTGGATTTTATTGTTTATGTTGTTTAAATTTAGAGGTCATGCCATGATGTATTGATTTTCTACTGGTTACACGTCTTCCCGTGACAGGAATTTGCAGGTCAGAGTTCACCACACTTGAACTTTGAAACACACATAAAAAACTAAGCAATTTTAACTACACTAAGAAACAAATCAAAAAATTATCTAAAGAAATTATTGAAATAAAATAAAGAATATAAATAAATTCTAAACAGAACACTAGATAAACCAAATGATTTACATGAAGGAGCAATGTACTAAAGTTGATGAATCAGAATTTTAAAATAAATTGTGTTTTAGCTGATTTATGAGTATGCAGTCTGATTCAATGTGATCACAGAACCTGTAGGCCTGCAGAAGAAAGAAACAACTTCCAAAGCAGAACTAAATGCCACTATAATCTATGCTCTAAAATGGAAAACTCCCCAGGAAAAGACAGCAAAAAGAAGGCTGTTATGACTCAGATGTAGCCACATGTGAGAGCTTCTCTTCTGGTTAAAATACACAAAAGACAATTTCCAGTATGCTCTAGATAATCAGATGTAATAAACAAATAATGTGTGATAACCTCATTCCTACAGGATTTCAAAGCAGTTTTATGCATTTGTGGGGCTGCTAAATATGTTGCAAAAAGTAACAACAAATGCAGTTGTGCTCCTCACAATGGTCAAAAAAGTCCAGCTTAAAACGAGAGTGTAATTATGCATTCATTTTGAGCGTTGGTCTCGTGTTGGGTCATGTCTGGTGTAGACAGCGCTGCTTTCTGCTGACAGACGTCAAGAATGTGTGAGTGTGGTTAGCAGGAGACAGAGAGAGCGCCCAGACCTGTCATTAGCTCATCACTAGCTCAGCAGGTCTCACACGTACTAAGTATAACCCAAGCCCCAGAACTGAAGCAGTCAGGTGGAAACAAACCCAAATGCTCCAAAGCATTAGCCCTGAAGAAAAACTGGAAGTTTATCATTGTGATCAAAACAGTATCAAGTATTGTTACATACATAGGTAATTTTGTGGGGAATTCCATGGACAAAAAATGGCTTCTGTATTCATTACTCACTTGCAACAGCATACATTTGGATAATCAAACATATTAAATACTTTGTGAGTAAAAGATAATCTAATTTTTTTGTACAAAAAAAACAGCGCCATAACAAAAATTAGCTCATGCCTTTTAGGAGATGTCATGTCTACAATGACCACTAATATGCTAATATAATGTGTTACGATTTCACAAATACTGTAAGTTTGTGCTGGTATACAACTTTCATGTTCAATTGTTGTTGTTCTATGTCTCCAAACCAGACATGACACTATTCAATGACTGTTTTGGTCATGTTGATCAGTTGCTCAGTTCTTGAGTATGCATCACATTGTGCTGATTTGTAATAATAATAATAATAATAATAATAATAATAAAAAACATTTATTTTTTGTCATAATCACCTTTAGTCAAGGTACTGTAGATGTAATTTGATAGACACAAATTAAAATCTAGTTTTATAGTGTAGTGCATGTATACATTTACTTTTACAAATATTGATATATGATTTATTGTGATTCATTCAATTAATTATTTACCATATCATGTTAATTAATTAATTAATTTGATTAAAATGTTTCATCAACAGTTTTGCTTCTTATGCAACCATTAGACAGCCCATCAGGGAATTCCCTGAGATGGCAACAAGACTGGAAACTCAAAAACAATATCTGTGCCAATTTCTGTCCATTTTAAAATTATCGTTGAGCTTTTTGGCTTTTTATTCAGCTCTCCCGAGACAAACCTGTAAAGCAGCTGATGCCAGTGGTTCATATTATCGGTTGAAACGGGGCACGGGTTTGCCTTTGAACAGTGTGAATATGCAGTCACACAGAGATTATAAAGAGACAGGGACAGATAAGACACCCACACGTTTATATCTCTGTACTCAGCAGAGAAGGAGACATTGATTTATTGCCACATACAAGTGAACACACAAACTCTTTCTTTCTGTCATGCAAACACATACAGAGATTCAGAAGAGCAGAAATTCCAGTCAAATTTTTCCTTTCTCTATCTTTACACAGACACACACAGGTGCAAATGTTTTCTATCTTGCCAAGTCAGGTCAATATGAGTGTCAGCTGTTCAGCACTAACAAGGAAACAATCTTCTCTTAGATTTGCACTATGCATGCATACTGTGCTTGCCACTTCCTGTTGCGCACTTCCGTCAGTAGCATGCTGAAGCTGAAGAATAATTGAAATGAAAATTCACACCTGATAATCAAAATCTTTAACAACTGGACTGCATATCACCAGCTTCCTGACAATATGGTCTGACTGTACAATTAATCATACAAAATTATCAATGGTAATATATCAAAGCATTATCAAAGGAATTATTCTGAATTCATCAATGGCAACTTTATTTGCAGTTATTTAATAATTTCCATTATGTCATTTTTAAATAAAATGCTGTCTTATATTATATAATTTACTTCTCTCTCTCTCTCTGGTTCTCTTTATATATATATATATATATATATATATATATTTATTTATTTTTATTTATTATTTTTTAAAGGGGTCCTTGGCAAGCAAAAATTGTCCTTTACAGGGGTCTGTGGCACCAAAAAACCCTACTTTGTGCAACTTCTACAGTGCAGTTTTATGACATAGTAAAATAGGAAGTTCATTACTTATGGAAACCACCAAAGTCCAAAAATTATGTGAAGTATTTTTGCTTAAGCACTTTTATTTGTTCTACAATAAAATGTATATTTGCATAGTTAAGGACAGAACTGTCCTTTTAAATTAAGGAAGGGATGAAATGTTCAAAGAATTTTAGAATAAACACTAAACCAGCTTTGAGTGATAGTTGCCAAGTCCTTCGTGACTGACTCTGGCCTGAATGTGTGGGGCTGTCTGACTCACGGGATCAGAATGTTTCCCAAATCAGAACCAGCTTCATCCAAGGTCTCGCCAGGCCTCTAGTCTGTCTCTCTGTTTCGGATTCCACTCCGGGGAAATGAAAAATTGGACTCCAGCTGAACTCAATACATCCAGTCAATAGCGGAACACAAGACTTCAGTTTTTGCTCATTTTCAATCCAAATAAAGATCACGCTCTGTAATCCTGGATCATGCTGGTGTAAGAGAACCAGTTTAGCGTCTGATTTCCTCCAGGTTGGTCTAATCTTATTTAGTGTGCTTATAAATACAAACTATCCTTGAATCAGTCGGCCTTCTAGGCATTCTTGAACTCATTGACCCCACCTGTTACTGCTACACTTTGGCCTAGCGATAGAGTCAGTTCCTGGGCTGCTCTTATGGAAAACTGTGCGAAAAAAATCTTAATAACTATTCCATTAGACTGTGGTGTCTCCTCAAGCCTGTGTTGATTTCCGAGCTTGTGTTTGCACTTTGATAAGCTATCTTAGCCAACAGGGCACAATCACGGTAATACACGCTGGCCTACTTTTGAAAGTCAATAGAGGAGCTCTTAAATAGCCTGCAAGGGAGAGGCGGATGGGGAAATGTGACGCTCCTGGCGTCCTGTTGTATTTACATATCTGCTTTCATTAAAAACCATCCGCAGAGGCGGAAATGACAATTGTCATTACAATCCTCACTTACCTGGCAACCACAATGTGTTGCCATGGAAGGGCAGCTAAGGAAATGTGACAGTTCAGGAGGAAATCCCTGAACAGAAGGTGAACCTCTGAGGAAAGTAGTGTAAAAATGAACCAGTGTAATTTTGTGGTTTGGGCAGTTTGGTGTAATGTTCTTACTGACTATTAAACTATATTAACAAATACAAATTTCAGGCATGTGATAAGCTAAGGATATACTGTAAATAAAAGGAAAATCTGTTTCCCCCTATTTAATAAGACAAAATAATGTTTTACATTTATTATAATTTAAACTGTAATTAAATAAATAACCAAATAACTAAGAAATAAAATATTATTATTTTAAATATTACTCTAACAAGTATTTATTTATACTATTACTATTAATAATAATACTTTTGCTGACAACATTGCAATAATTTCAATGCACTTTTGACCCTGGAATGCACTTTTTGACAGTTACCATTTAGACGTGACTTTTTGTCTAAAAAAGTCTTCTCTTTTGTCCTTTCATCCCCTTTTTCTCTCAGTGTCATCTAGAAACACGCCACTCTGACACATCATCGGCTCATGAGCCAGCTGATCACACACTCGTGCTGCCATGGCTGGCCATCACAAAAGAAAACCTGTGCCACGCAATGATGTCAGCTAACTGAATTATGGGCAAGGAGAAGCTAGTAGATAGAGCTCCCAGTGTGCAACTCCTCAATCCAATTTTCTCTTACGTGAGTGGGCTTCTCACTGCTGTGCTTCATTTTATTTTGGTAGAATGTTTTTGCTGGTATGAATGAAATACCCCTCTTTCTTCTAAATTACCAACATTCTGATGAAAAATTAACATGGAGAGTGAGTAAATTGATGATAACTTTGAAGTTTATGACAATATGACAATCTGACCCTCAGTCTGATATGCATGACGTGACTGAGTCAAATGAAAGACATTCTAATTTTTTTTTCCCCGATTTGAGGACAACCATGTATTTTCCTTTAGAACTCCATCTATGCAAACCTCCCAAACTTCCATAATTTACATAATATGAAATGCAGAAGAGTAGATTGTCTGCATCCCTTCCCTGAGTGTAGAATTTAGCTTGATAATGTTCTCTCACACAAGTAATATTTGAGTTAAATAGTTTTGATGTGTTATGCGAAAAGACAGAGCGGTCTGTCATGACTGAAGGGTTGCTGGCAATTTTCTTTCCTAACAGCTGCAAAAAGATTCTGGGTACACACAACCCAGACAATATCAGTCAGCTAGCTTAGCTGAGCATTAGCCAAGCACTTTATGCGCTTGCCAAAGGGCACTTCTTCAGTATTTGAGAGCAAACTCCCACTAGGATACACCACAGTGATTTCCTTAGGCAGTCCTTTAGTGTTATGCAAACTAGTAACTAATTTGTTTTTGCATAAATCTTCTTCATGCTCCAGGATTTACAGCTTAACCTATTAGCCTGCAAAGACAAAATACCCATGGCAGGTAGAGTCTTAAATATATATGTGGATTCTTTATCAGGGGTGGAACGAAGAAAGACTGGTCTTTATGAACCACATATTTTCAAAATGGACTAGTCAATAAACAACTGTTTAACTTTGTATATACAGATGATTATTTTTAGACTGTAATCATAGCATGCTAGCAACCTTTTGAGAGGTTGTCTTTTAATTAATCCATTTTAAACCACCATTAAAAAAAACATTTCCTGGAATAAAGGGCAGTTTAATGTATTGAATTTGCACTTGTAGTGCACTTTAAATCTCAGAAACATATTTTTGAAAAAAGTGCTTTATTAAAATAATTTTACATTAAAAGTTTAACTTCAAAAGTATTTTAAGTCATGCTTTAATAATCTTTTGTTGTGCTTTAAAGAACCCTTATAAAGTACACATATAAAGTACTTGATTATACATTTAATATATTTTAATAAATTTAAACACACAACAATAAAACATAACTAGATATATTTATATTAGTATATTTAGTATAGTATATTTAATTTTGCATACATGCTTCTTATAGCTATCGACTTGGTCGGCATTGTTGGGAACGCCCACAAAAACGTCATATCCGTTTATGCTGTGGGGGAAAACAAAGCATTCAAATTAATGCATGGAGACCTTGTTAGGCACTTAAACTTCACTTTTTGTTATGATTTCGCCAGATTTTTGCTTTATGCAATGCTGAAAAGTTGCTGCGTGGCAAGTTAAAAAAAGATCCATGCCCTCCAAATACTACTTTAATGTGCTGTCATTAGTCCTGTCTAGCCTGCACTGCAACCCAGTTCTGAATTGGTTTACAGTAACACTCCTTCACATCAAATATATGTCACTCCCTGATATTTTGTGATTAAAGCCATTATTTCATATTATTATACACAATCCCTTTTTGGGGCATTTTTATTATAGACATGTTTATATATCATATATGATTAATAGATATTTATATATAAATACTGTATATATGGTTTGTATTACCAGTTGTAGCCTATAACCAGTTTTATGTTTATTTATTTATTTATTCATTTCATTCTTAACACCATTCCAACATCTAAGGCTAACATTCATGGCGAGAACCAGTCAATCTATACAAGTTGATCCTTACACAAGTCTTCAATATTCAAACACGTCCGGTGACAATTTAAAGTCTTCAATTAACGAATGCATGTCTTTGGCCTGTGGGAGGAAAGCGGAGCACCCGGCATGAACCCACGCAGACACAGGGAGGACATGCAAACTCCACACAGAAAGACCTCCTGTCCCAGCCGGGGCTTGTCCCACCTTCTTGCTGTGAGACAAAGTTTTATGTTTAAGGTTGTAGCAAAACATATTTAATTTGTTTTTGCCATGGTTTACCTATAATAACCATGTTTTTTGGTTGTAACCATGTTATTGTCTTTGTATTTTACAGCGGCGTGTCTCTGTGACAATTATTAGGCTACAGTATACGTTTAGCATACACCACATAATGATGTGCATTTCAAGGCACTTCAGTATACATTTAATGTTATCTATGTTTTGTCAATGTTAAAATTCTTTTTAATATATCAATAAAAGTATGACAGGCTTTTACTCTAGTCTTTATTACTTTATTAAAATTAAGCAAAACAAAACAGCAGTTTACTTTCAGAAGCCATCACGTATAGGCCTGTAGTAAGCATCTTGCCTGAAGACACAATCGGATAACAAAAAGTGTCTGGAAACAATACATCTGGCTATTCCGTCGGATTGTTTGGCCAGTCACAGAAACCGTAACTGACCTAATACGGCTCAGTTTTTCGACATTCAGTATCTTGATCTAGGGAGCGGCAGAAATTATTTTATGCAGACCATTCTGGTTCAACACAATGCTTTTCCAGTGAGGGGGAAAGGATTGTTTTCCCCCACGCTGACTCAGCCCCCACGGATGCGACACTGACCAAGTCAATATAAAGATGTAAAGAAAAAAGGTACAAAGATTTAATATAAATTTAAACAGCAGGCTAATACATTTTCTAACAAGTACTAACAAGGGTTAAAGCTAATCGACTAATCAGATTCGTTCGTTATTAGAAGATGTCAACTAGTTGACCCTCCTGGCCTATCCCTAGATCAGCTAAAAGAGTAGCATATCTCCACAATCTATACACATGAGTGTCAAACGGGTGTATATTATGCCCTCAATGGCCTTTTTGTGGCATACAAAATGATGAAGGAAAGGTTAACAGGGTTTCAAAGAGCAAAGCAAAGTTGTCGAGTGTAGCACTATTAGTTGACTTCCTCTCCATTGTATTAGAGCAGGAAGTACTGGCTAGCCCTGATATGCATCCAGCTAATATCACCGTTCCATGCAAAAACACCGGAGCTACAGTCCAACTCACAAGGGCAAGTAACACACGTTGCCCCAAAGAGAACGGGTTTGAGAATGAATGCTTCCTCATCAAAACATACCCCTCCGAAAGCAGAAAATACGAGAGAAAGGGAGGAAAAAAGCACAGGGTTACTCTAACAAACGACAACGATTATGGCATACATTGAGATAAAAACAGCATTGCTAACAATGAACTTCCATGACTGTAGTACACGCCATATTTTAAGAGCCTCATTCTGAAAAGTAATTTCCTTTGAGCATTTGTACAGTTGTTCAGTCAAAAAACATGCTAATGTTATAAATACAGGTCCTGTTTTGGTCTCAAAGTACTCTCCTTAACGTCAATGGAGAAGATTCAATCGCTAATCTAATTGACCTTTCTTCGAAGCACACAAACAACACAGCCTCTTTATGTAAGGAATAAATTCTATATGAAGAGTATATTTGCAAAAACAGAACTCAATTTTTAATATATATATTTTTTTAAATCGCATTGTTATCACGTTTTTGTTGTTAGTTAGCTGTATTTTTTAATAACTGTTATTTAACCAAAACAAACCAACTGCAATCTGATTGATTTTAATTGAAATGCAGGACAAAAAACGTGATTTTTAAAAACATTTTTAAAAAATGAGTTATCTGTTTTTGCAAATGAACTCTTCATATATTTATTTCTGTTAGCAGTTAACTGGTGGGAAAGCATGCTTTGGCCATAGGGTGTCTATGTGCCTAAAACCTAGGCTACCCGGTGAATCAAGTTGACGTCAGCAAATGCAGGTGATGAATCAAACCAAGAGAGCTGCCAGAGCCAGGGTGGGCGGCCTCAGAAGGAAATAGATATAGCACCTCTCACACTTATTTTCTCACACATTTTGCAGGTTGTGGATGCTTTCTCATTGGCAGGAAGTGCATCAACGTGACCTTTTCATTGGCGGTTAGCTGTAGCGATTCTGCACCAACTTGCCCTTGTAATTTCTGAGATACATTTTGTTGTTTAATTTAAAATAGAAAGACTGAGAATAAAAATATAAAGGGGAAACTGACCCTAAATCTACAACAAGTCATTGTGCTTCATGCTTCTATGACTACTTAGCGAAGACTGTGAGAACCAGATGTCTTCTGCACAGACCTCTATGGCCAGCTTCATTTGCCCTCATATGCTGTACCCCAATCTTCCAGCAGAAGGAACCGAAAAAAATGTTATGAATGATATCAATCACCAATGAAACCACACCATGACTGGCTCTGTGAATCCCTTATGGCTTTGTAATGACATTTTTGGGGTAAACTATCGCGAAATCGCAAAGGCAATTATGCGCAGCTTGTCAGTAAACCACAGCTCTGTGATCAGTTGTAAATGCTGAGTTAGAGTCATTTATAACATGCATTTGATACAACAACATTCATCAAACATCTTTCCAAACATTCCAAACACAAAAAATTGGTTCTTTAGCAGTTCTTTGTGGCAGTTGAGGTACCATATAATGGGCCGTTCACATGTCGTGCTTAAAAACGTGTAGGAAATGCAAGACGCTGAAGTTTCAGCATTAAAAATCACTTGCAGTAGCTCTGCTACTAAATTTACTTTAAAATGGCTATTCCTGTACAGCTTTTGCCTGAGCTTTCAATGTTGTTATGGGAAAGGATGAAGCTGATTGGTTGATTCTTGTCACATGACCCACGGGGCGCTTGCGGTGTTCTGAAAAGTTAAAATGTTTTTATCTCGATGAGGCTCGGACAGGCATGAAAAAAAAGACAGTGAGACCGTGTCGCTTACATTATGAGCACGCAAATCCTTCGTCTACATTTAAAAAAATGAATTTGAGCATGCAAAAGATGCTGCATGTAAAAGACCCCTTACACCACTTAGTGTTTTTTTTCTACCTGGTCTCATGGCATAAATGTACCTGGGTGCACTTTTTAGCGAGACACGAAATATGTACCAACAAGTACATATCACTGCAGTTTCCAAAAGAAATGA
>JAUMHE010000067.1:2099871-2112126 GCA_032359235.1 Enteromius mattozi | reverse complement strand
GATTCATCTTTCGGAAGGGCATATAAAACAAATTTACTCTCACAGCGCAGGATACAGCGTCTTCTTGACATGATGTAGTCCACGTGAAAATTGTACTGTTTGTGGGCGGGCAAGTTGTTCGCAACGTAGAACGTGGGCGGACATTATGCAAATATGTTACTTAGTGACATGTAGCAGTAACAGAAAAAGATTCAAACTGCCGACAACTCGTTTAGGCGAATGTGAGTCGACTCTTTTTTGATAGACAAAAACTTCACTTATCGTGCACTGTCGGCGTCACAACTTTGCAGTTTAGGTTCACATACAGCTACATGACACACTGCGTGAAAGATCATATTTGAAAAGGCATAATAGGGGCACTTTAAATGTGGCCAATATTAGATTTTAGTGTGAATGAATGACAGTGCTGAACTGAAACGCAAATGGGAAGGAACAAAATCACTGTTACTGAAGTGACCATTTACACGTTCAGTTATATGCTGATGTGCAGCAGAAGCCAGCAAATTCATAAGCAGGTCGATAAGAAAGGCGAAGATGGTATGCAAAATCTTAAAATCTTTGTAAAATCTTTGTCTTTTACCTGTATAATATAGAGTTTAGCAATATTACATAAGGTAGAGTGCAAGAGTGTCAATGTTTTTTCTTGAATATCTGTACAATTATATACATATATATATATATATATACACCGTATATAGTCAGTATTACCTGATTTTGCTCAGTGTCGTCGAAGCCACACACAACAACACACAGCATTACTGAATGAGTATGGTTTTTGAATTACATTTTCAATAAATGGTACAGGTAAACTTTGGAGAAGATTTAACATTGTGAACGTTAGGGGATATCTATGTTGTTTCTAACATAAGGAAAACCTTGTTTTCCATCACAATGAGCACAGACAGTAAAATCAAGACAGAGTAGATGAGTTTCTTACACTGGTGCCGTGCTCACCTACTGCCATCATACCAAACAACTTTGTGACTCACTCTGACTCACTCCACATGACTATTTGGTTTTAAATGGTCCAGTATGTCTACCCTTAGCATCAGATGGGCTCTTAAATCATGCAAAGAGAAGGAAAAACAACCAGTTGGTGCAAATTCCTTCAGTTAGATTTTGCTGTGCTAAATTTCCAGAATATCTCTGACCTGTAGGTTAATATTATGTAACTGAAGTCACACAACCATGCTGTTACATTGTAGAAAGAGCTGCAAGTGGAAAACAAAACTTTAAGCCAGTTGCTACCTAAATACTGACTTGTATGGTAACAACCGAGTCAGACAATTTTTAATTCATAGAAAATAACATTGGAAATTATAACTATATGTTGACCACTGGACTAGAAATGCCCCCGGTTCTCATTTCAGAAATCTGGTCACCTTATAATAGCCCAAGGCTCCAAGCGTCTACATCACCGCTAAAAACATATAATCAGTGGTGAAACTGTCCGACATGTATGTCCAAATATTTGCCATCTTTCTCCTTGTATTTATATGTTATGGGGTTGGGGGAGCATGTTGCAACCCAAACAGCAATCCTGCCAACATGCAGCTCTGTGGCCTGTTACCTCATGCAATCCCTAACCCTGTTAAACTGAATCATGAGGATGTGATGTTCTGTCCCTGGGCTGCGGCCAGCGGTCCGTCGAGATATCAGCGTGTTCTGACCACAACAAGACCGGTTACAACACCCTGTCACCCTGCCCAGACAGGCAGATGGGCACATGCTAACTCCCGCTGGCTCTGTTGAGCCCCAAAATACTTCCCCCTCCACCTCGTCCACAGTTTTAATGCAGCAGATGGTTTTAAAGGTCTGCTGTGGACTTGCCGGAACTGTCCTACTTGGAAGGTTTTACCACATTGCACTCTTACATCATAGGTGAGGGACCTCAGATTGCTATGTAACACTGCTGAAAATACACTGCCTTGCCTAAGCCCACTGTTGATAAACAAAATAAGAACAACTGTAAGTAAACTCTTAGACGAGTTCAGGATTGGACAATTTTGCACAAAAGGTCTCTTCTTTCGGAAAATGTGTAGCTATACTGTAATACTGTAACAAATATTGTAATGACAATGAATTGCTTGAGTCTGATTTCTTTGAAAACTGTACTATCAAGCACTTGCAGAACAGCAGAAATCTGCAGTACATATTTTCAATGCTTGCAAATGTGTCCCTTGGATCCCACTGTACTTGAAGAATATCAAACATTGGTCTTGTTAACTCCTTTTTCTCTGTCTGGTATGTTTAGTCTGGAGAAGGGTGCAACATAAATCTTTGCTTCTTGTCTCTGGTTCTTCTGCATTCTCTGAGATCAAAAAAGGTAAACAGAGTATTGAAAAAAATACAGGGTTAGGATGGTAATCATGACTTCCATGCAAATAATATGTGCCAAGCCAAGAATTTTGTATTTGTGTGCAGGGGTATCCAATCCACTATCCAGAAGAGTTTAGTTCAAGTCCTAATTACACATACCTGAACTGGCTAATCAGTCTTCAGAATTTCTAGAAGCTTCAAAGCAAGTGTGTTGGGAAACGTTGGCACTAAACTCTACAGGACATCTTCCCTCCAGAAGCAGGATTGGATATTTTAGTCCACTGTATTTCTATTCTATTCCATCACATCATTCCAAACCTGTAGGGTTTCTTTATTCTGTTTCTATCTCTTTATTCACACAAAAGTTATTTAAGTTATTATTCACTAACAACATCTTCCCCTTCATTGAGCTCCTAACCATTGTGACCAGATCAGTTTGATTTGACAGCTACAGTATGTAATTCACTTTCATTAAATGGAATAGGGTGACCAGGATATTCTTCAAAATAAATGATTTCTCTTCAGAGGTCATACAGGAATCACTGTATGTCATTTTAAGCTAAGTTAAGCTAATTAAGTAATGCCGGACATAACCTTTTTGGGAGAACTCTTTAAAGCAGGGGTGTACAAATCCTACTCTTGAAGGGCCACTATCCTGCAGAGTTTAGCGCCAAACCTAATTAAACACACCTAAACCAGCTAATCAGGGTCTTCTAGATTACTATAAACTTTCAGCAAGTGTTGGGGCAATATGGAGTTAAAAATTGCAGAACATTGGCCCTGCACTAGCAGGATTGGATATCCCTAATTTAAAGAGTCTAAAGTAAAACAAACAAGCCTTTCAAACTAAACGTTGCTTTAAAATACACAACATTATGACACTGGTTTTTCATACACAACAACTTCACACACGTATACACTTTCAGATGGATATGGCTACTACTTGTATGCCAGGAATAGTGATTCAGCACATAAAACATTCACCATAACAGGGTGTAGACTGAAAGAAAGGATAGCGATACCTCAAGCTGACAGGAGGAAGGGAAAGGTTAAAAGAGGTTTATTGCAAGACTAAAGGCCTGGGATGGAATGTGCTCCGAAATTACATGTCCACCGGCCCTTTTATTTCAGTTTGTTGGGTCTACATTTGGAAATGCAGGTCACATTAGTGCACAAGAGAGGCAGAGCCACCCCGTCTCGCTCACTCTCTGCTGAAGGAGTTCCACTGACTAACAAGTGGCACCAGACTTTGGCCTGAAGCTCTCGGATTCCAGTAAACGTTTCATTATGCAACCTTTAATGAGTGTCGCCTTATCTGAACTCAAGCGAAAGCGTGCGTCAGGCAGCCAGAGCCTGAGGGGATGACTGAGTAGCACTCTATCCATCGCTTTGGCCTAACGCAGCTTTTACAGTTAAAAAATAACAGCCAAAGACCCAGTTTATATTCGTCAAATTTGATTAAGTTTAGCAACCCATACGTAAGTACAAGAGACGGCTGGAAGAGAGGCTGTTGCTAGGATGCGAGACAAGGGAAGGGGTGAGAACGGAGGGGAGGTCAGGGTTTTGGATGAATGCAAGTATCCTTCAAGTACAAGGGCTGGCTGCACTGTCCCAGCAGGAGCTTCACAAGCAAGACACAGATTTCCTTCGGCCAAAAAATTTGATTCTTGGAATGATGTTACATCTAATGTTCTCAGCTCTTCAAGGAATTAACTGCTCTTTCTCACAGTAATAGAGCAGAAGGCAATGTGAGCATCACAGGGAGCACTTTTTCAAAACCCAACTATCGTCCTCAAAGAAAAGAAATATCTTAAAAATGGCATTAAATAAAAAAATAATATTCAGCATTTATGCAATTGCCTAATGTGCAATGTAAATGTTTACAACTAATTTGTGTGTTTATTATTAACTACATTTGATTCATTCATTTATTATTAAATAAACTTGTTTGTTAAATATTATTATTATTAAATAAACTAAAGTTTTTGGTTTTGGTTTTTCACTAATCGAAAAGTTTAATAGTTTTGGTTAAAAAACAAAAAAAAAAAAAAACATTTTGCTGCATCAGTTATATAAACAATATGCAGGTCAGGTGGAACCTGCAATTTTTCTTACAGATTATTTTCACTGGGCAAACAACTGCACAACACATTAACTTAGTAGTTACAGACTGATATCAACCCATTGTTTGACCATGATATTATTTAATTTATATAAGATCATAATAATCATTAAATTTAATAAATATGTATTTTTTGTTATTATAATTCTAAGCATAATTCTTAGTGCAGTCAAATGATTAATTGTGATTAATCTTATTTAAAAAAAAAAAAAAATAGTTTATAGAATATATGTGTGTGCACTGTGTATATTTGTTATGTATTGTATATATAAATTCATACATTAAAGATGTATATTTCATTTAGATTTAGGAAAAATAAGCTATGTTTATATATTAAATATATTTATATGTAATATAAATTATATGAATCTAAATATATACATATAAATACATGTCAATATTTTCTAAATATATACTGTATGTGTGTGTCTTTATATATATACATAATAAATATACAAAGTGCACACATATATATTCTGTAAACAAATAAAAATATTTTGGATGCGATTAATCACGATTAATTGTTTGACAGCACTATTTCTTATAATGCCATCACATCCACAAAAAAAATCCTGTAAAATATTTCTGAGCCAAACTGTTTCCTAAGATGAATGTACCTGAGCTGAGGTCCATGTTTTGAAAACAGTTTTCAAAAAGTGTCAGTTGATTGGAGGATGGGTTATCACAGGAGCAAAGTGTGACGTACCACAGGACAGGAAAATCAATTGCGGACATCAAAGAGCCATCAAGTGATTGGCGACAGAGACCTGCACCAAATATTTACACTGCGAGAGTGACGTTTGTTTCTTAGATATAGCAAGAGCAGACGGAGGAACAACACAGGACAGATCAAACCGAACATAGGCATGTTTGTTTAGAAACACACAAAGACCTCATATCACGTGTAACCTTTCCAAACCAACACATGCAAGAGCATCTAGAGTTTACCACTCTACAGACAGATATACACTACAGGAGCTTCACAGCACAACACAAGAGCCTCTCTACAGAAAGCATCAGACTCATGTGCATTGTAATAGCTTGTGACTTTACAAATTTTGAATTGAAAACTCAAGCTAGAATCAACCTGTGGCATAGTGGTTAGTGCATATATGGTTTTTCATAATAGAGGAATAAAATAAATATTAAATAATAAAATAACAATAAAACACAGCAATAATCTGGTTAAAAAATCTGTTCAACAAATGTTTCTTGATTGTAAATTATATGATATGGATGTTCTCTGTGGAGAAGAAATGAGCTATCATGTCAATTTGCTCAGAGATGGCTAACTTACTAGGTTCCATCTCCTATTAATAGAGGTAATTTGTCATGCACTAAAATCTGGAAGGAAAAATCTCTAAACGATACATGTCTGTGACTGTTTTCTCTATAGATATCTCTATAGATATTACACACAGAATCCTAAAAAGAATTTATGATGACAAATATTTTATTTAATTATATGTATTATTATTTAATAAATTCTATGTATTCTCATTGTTCTAAATACGAAATGTACAATGTTGTATATTATTTAGATTTTACTTATTCAGATTAGATATATATTAAATTATATATTAAATGAAAAATAGAGATCAAATTATAACACACACACACAAACACATATATATATATATATATATATATATATATATATATGTATCGCATAAATGTATCTCAACTGCTCACAGAGGAATGTGTATTTAGCGTCTGGCACTGACCTTTCCTTTAAACTGTTTTCTGTTTCCCTTCACTAAACAACCAACATCACCATTTAACTAATGTGCCGTTAGTCTTTAAACACATCTGTTACCAAGTAAATTTCTCATGCCAAAAATACATAAGTGAGCTAGCATAACTGACACTGGTTTTCAGTTGATTGTGGGAAACGGATAAAGGGTGACTCGTGTATGGTAACATGGCTTCAAGAATTCACCCTTTAGAGGTGTGACATTAAACTGTGTGTTACTTTGTCAAAAATAGTTACTTTATCCCCTGGACTAAAGCCCAGACAGCAGCAATACAGAGCTCTTCTCTGCTTCACGAACTGACAATTTAGTCAGATGATTCAGCACTGAGGGTTGATTGGGGGGGGTGTTAGGGGGCTGTCAAAGATTAATTTCTCTTGTCACGATCAGAGCGTGCAAGGAGCAGCGCTGATAGAGTTCTCCCCCTCTGTGTGACTACCAGCTCTCTGGAGAAAACAAAGCTGGCAAAAAGCAAAGTGCCTGCCTCCCTGTGTCTTCCCCAAGAGAACTGACTGCCTGGAGAAAGATGCCTGCCAACATGTTACATGTTACAAGTTACAAGTTACGTTCTTCATCAATATTTTGGATTAAAATTCATATAAAGAGAAAGATTTCCACAATTTTTAATCAATGTTTTTGATTTCATTAGTTCATATCAAGAGTCATGCAATATGACAAATACATTTTAGAAATAAAAATAATCCATGCAGTCTCTTTAATTAAAAAATAAGTCTAATTCTCAGTGTATTATTATTATATGCAAAAACAAAGAATTCAAAACCGATGGTTTTCAAACTAAGCCTCTCCTTCCTTACAAACATATTGGTTTGGAGTGACAGAAGCTGTGCCCCAGAGGGACCTTTTAACTGATCATTACCAGCGCCACATTGTTTATGAGATCAGAATAAAATTGAACAGTTCCTGCGGGAAATTTCCTGTGGTTCTCAAAAAATCATTGCCCCTTTATGAGTAACACGTACTGAGCATCCAATCACAGCACAGATCATATCAGTTTTACTACCACAAAACAAACACACACGATTTGACATTGGGTTTATCAGATGTGCTTCCGATAAGAGTGGGAAAGGCTCTGAGTGCTGCCCGTGCTACTAAGAATTATGTGTCATCAGAGGTAAGAGAGTTAAAACGCACTGGTTTCTAAATGCATTTAATCATCAATTCATATACGACTCCCCAATGGATGCACAAAAGCATGACAATTGTGGAATGCTGTCACACAGACACACAGTAAATCAGAGGGTGGAGCGGATCTTTCCTTGCATGCGTAGACTGCCATGCTTGCATACTTGGCAAACATCATGGGGGTATTGACAGTTAATCCCGCGGATATTAATAGCGTGCGGTGTGATGATGCACTACACCTAACAACACAACTTTGGACCCACTTAACGAAGAGGTTACCATGGATATAAAAAGCACTGTTTTCCTGTTTTCTCCAGTTGCCAGGGTGGTTCAGGCATACCGGTGGTACAACAAAGCAAGACAGCGTGTCACCCAAACTGATTTATTAGGATCCACCTTATCACGTATCTTGTGCTTTGACGTTTTGATCTTCATGACACATAAACATGGCCAAAGCTCACTCTTACGGATCTGTGTCACACTTACAGTATGTTAAACCCTTCTTCGAGTGTATGAAAAACCTTAACCTCTAGTCTGTATAGTGTCTTTTCAGTAACTTTATTTTAACACATTATTATTTTTTTTTTTAATTAACAATGCCTTTTTGGTTAATTAAATCAATTAATATAACATTTATTTCCTATAATGGAATTTTTCCGGATTCTCTTGATTAAGAAATGTTGCAATAAATTCATCCTGATCTGATGAGAAAACAACTATTTTAGTCACAAGGTGAAGATTTCATATGAATTTGTACAATGTGTACAGTTTTTTTGTTTGTTTGTTTGTTTTTCAAATATGAAGGTACATCCCTAAATTTATTAGCAGGTAGATTGTATGAAAAAATACAACTGAGATTCAGACAAATTAATACTAGCCACCAATTTGCTAAAAATAGATAAAAAGTTATAAATGTTCATGAGTTGGATAAATGCAGCACGCGCAAGTCTAAATCTGTATCTGGGCCTTGAGGGGTCTAGGACCAGACCTTTAGGGGGCGTGCAGTTGTCTTGCCCAAGTTTTAATCTTGTCCTAACTTCAACTCCAACGAGTTCTTCCTGGAAATGTGGAAAGATCCTTAAAGTCTTTGCTGTCAGCAGGCATCTATAAAACACTTGTTACTCGGGACTTGTCATGTGACATGGGTCAGCACTATTGATTGCAACGCACCATCTCATGTGCTGCATGTATCTGTCCTACACGACAATGAATGCAGACTATTGACAATCCCATGACAATCCTAAAACAATAAGTGGAGGATTCATAATAATCAGCCCCTAAACTAAGTAATTAGGTCACACGGGACAGCAAGAATCAATATCAACTGAGCAAAACCCAGAAGTTCGCATGACGCGGGGGCGTTCACACAAAACGCGTTTTTGTTTTCATAACAGCTGGATGGGAGCGCATCTGAATGGGAACCATGGTAACCAAGACGCGTTTATAGAAGTTAAACTGTTTGGTGTGAAAACCCAAAACACAAGGTGGAACCGACTGACGCATGAGTGTACAGACCAAAAATGAAAACATAAATACCTTCCAACCAGCGGAGCTGTTACTATCCCCCTTGTCCTTAAAATAAGGGACGCTTTTCACCATCCAGTCGTAGATCTGAGACAAGGTGAGACGTTTTTCGGGGGAGCTCTCAATGGCTTTGGTAATCAGGTCCGCATATGACATATTTCCCCAGGCGTTGCGTCTGGACGAGCTGCTCTTGCGCTGAGCTGCTGCCGCGGCTGCAGCGGCGGCGGCCACCGGAGAGGAGAGGACAGGCACCTGTTGCTGGTGACTCGGGATTTGCTGCTGGTGGATGCAGTTCTCCTGGCATTGGAAATCGCCGCACAGCACGAGGGGCTTCTGATCAGGGTAGTCCTCATTCTCTTCCAGCAAACTGAGGTTGTTGATAAAGTCCGTGTTGCTTGAGGGCTCCTGCTTGACGGACGGAGCCGGGGACGATGTGTTGGAGTCGGCGGCGGCGGGGTTGGGGAACTCCGGACGCGGCAGCGGCCAAGTACAGGAGCGGGGTCTGGAGAGCGGCTCGAAGTCCGGGTCGATCTCGACCATCTGGTTTTGGGCTGCGTCAGCCATGGTACCAGCAATACTGTTTGTCTCTTAAAATGTCACATATGACAGTCAGAGGAAAATATGACGTGAAACGCGAAAGAACAAACAGAAAGAAAATGCAGTTACTTTAAACTGACTTGGTTACATTGGAAACGACTGAAAAGTCACAACGTGGCTAGAACGGCATCAGATTGGTGTTGTTATAAAGTTTTGTAATCCAGTCCAGTCCAGTATTTTGTGATAGTCCTGTTGCTGTCGCTTGTTGAATGTCTGTGTACCAAAACTCTAAGTGCGCTTACTGGAACTCACTATCATATGTCACCTGACGCCGCCCACGTACGTAATTGACAGGGGCCGACAGCCAATCACAGGCGCGCTTTTGAAAACGAAACAAGCAGGGTTTTCGTCCTTAAAAAACTAGTAAACAAACTTTCACGGAGTTTAGATGTTATGAAAACACTCGCGATTTGACCGCATGGTTTCTAGCTTCATTAAATTGCTTGTACATACACAGTCGCGCATATTTTTGTTTGTTTAATTATGTTATGACAAAATGTAACTAATCAAAATCACAGAGAGAAAACAAAAAGAACAACAATTCAGTTTCCAACAGTTTTCGTTGACCACAGCAGTTGTTGCGAAAAAAGATCATTTTTTTATGCTATAATGTAACTTGAAATCGCCAACCCTAATTGTTATGAAACCATGTTTATATGGGCTATATCTGTTTTAACTTTTGATTTTGATATGGCTCTAAGCGGAACCAATGAGGACAAGGCATACCAGTATATGTTGGTGTATTTATAATAAATACACAGACTACACTTATTTGCAATATATTACTTAATACATTCCAAATAATTATTATGTAACAGGCTATTAATACATGCTTAAATAATTAGGTGGGTTTTTTTTTTTTCGTTGGTTTTTTTTTGCTATTTTTACTATAAAGAAACAAAACTATGTGCACAAGAAGAATATACACACAAAAACACACACACACACACATATATATATATATATATATATATTGTATATATATTTTTTTACTTTAAATAAACTAAACTGTGTACAAGGTGAATATATATACTTATAAATATATTATATATATTAATATAAATGTATTATTATTAAATTAATAATACATGTAGTATTTTCTTAATATAAATAGACCTTACTGTACCTGCATAAAATGTTTGTAAAAATTCGTGACCAAATCTTATCGGTACATCGTTTGGAGGCTTAGATAACTGTTACTATACTCAAGGCTATTCTGCCATCTAGTGTTTAAAATACATAAGTGTCACTGTTATGTGTTATGCTCATATCGCGTATAATGAAGTGACCTTGTGTCACAATCTTTACGTTGAGTCAACAGCTTCTGCATCTGCAGGATATGACAGCAACACGTCCGCTTTCTTTTGTTTCCAGAGTACATGGTTCCAGGAAGCCCCCACATGACGAGCTCTACCCACCCCTGCCCTGCGTGTGTGTAGCATGTACACACCTGCGGGGCTGATCTAGGAAGTGTGAGTGTTAGTACCGGGTTCAGGTGTGTTTTTCGTCAGTATTAAGAATACTTCTTTCACTGAAAGGTTTGTACCGAGGCTCTTCAATCAAGGACATTACTGGATATAGTCTGTAGAAGTGTTCGCTGCCAGACAGTCAGTTATCCAGAAGAAAGGGCGGTGAGTGTGAGAATACCTGCTCTGTACGATCATGCAGAACATATTTTTGCAGTAGCTGAGTTTAAAGTTACTAAGACATTCTGATCTTGGCATGTGAATGTTGACACATGAGGAGGTTCAGATGGTCAGTGTTGGGCTCAAAGGGACTCTTGACCCTTCAAGGGGGATTCCCTCTAAATCTGGTTTAAAGATTAGGACTTTAAATAGAGAGCTCACACGTCAGATATAAATAATGCCATGTTCTTACTTAGGCACTAAACTTATGTTCTGTGAAGACTTTTTAGCGACCACAGGGTAGAGCAGGATTCCTCAAATCCTGGGTATTCCAAAAAGCAGGTTACCTGACATAACCAGATATGTTTATGTGTAAGTAAGCGGGAAAACTCAGCTTTCTGTTCCAAAAACTGAAATAGTTGCATGATATAATATTATTATTATTAATGTTTATTATATTTTAATATAGGCCTATTTGTAATTTATTGTCATGGATCTGCATTTTCTATTATATATTTCTGTAATTAAAATACATATGTGGTATTTCTTATTATAATTACCATATAACAAACAATATAGCTCTAATTCTCAGTGATAACAATCTTTAAAAAAAAAAGAAAATGACTGCACAACCGCCTATTAGGTGGAGATTTCAGATGCAGCCTAATTATTCTGAATATCTGCAAGAAAGTGAATCTCATGGATTTGAGAGTTCCTGATCAAGAGAGACCTTTTCTAGACTTGTTATGTGCTGTTACAGAAAGACGTCAATCTGTCAAATGTTTACAAAGGAAAACAATAGCCTAGTTTCTATCCAGTTTTTACGCTGTTTTGTTATCGACAAAGAGAATTTGCGCAAAAAAATATTTGCGAAATTTGCTGTCTCCAGCATGTTTCCATCCAACTGGCCTTTTACCGATAAAATGGTGTGTGTGATGACGTCATCCTTAAAAAAACGAATTGTCGCATAAGTTTTGGTGTATCTCAAACAAAAACTGCCCTTAAGCTGTTTCCGTACATAATTTCACCTATTGCTTAAATCATATGCAAATAGTCTGTTCTTCATCCATTTGGAAAAAAAAAACAAATCTTAGCCCATTATTAAATTATATAGGCCTACATAAAAATAACAAGTTTAATGAGTTTTCATGTTTTTGTACTTTGTTATAGACTA